>CM073777.1:84845149-85056782 GCA_037158775.1 Hetaerina titia | reverse complement strand
GACTTTACTATTTGTTTTTATAGTTCATGAACATATTAATGAAAGGCTTTATAATTGAACACTTTTTAGGGACAGTTTAGTATAATTAATAAACATGCGGTACGATATGTGTTTTTCTGTTGCAACAAGAATTCATTTTGAGTTTTCTCTCGAACATTTTTGCAGTTTTCAGCGCTTATTTGGTTCAAGGTGCCGGAAAACATATTAAAGTTCCCCCATTCATTATTGGTCATTAAAATATTTATGTCTTTTTTACTGCAACTCCAGTTTATTGCTGTAAATAAAGTTTTTCGTGGATTAACGGCATGGTAAATACGCGCATTTCTTCCTGTAGACTCAGAAATGACTATAAAAAAGGCCTAGTACTAATCCTTCGTTTTGCGATGAACTTAAATAAAAAAATAATAATAGGCATGCACATATAACGCTCACTGCCTCTGTGCAAAGCCATCACGGTGGGGATTTGCGAAAAAATCCGCGTCGGGCCATCGGCGCCACCTCCTAGCGGGCGCGATCAATACGCCAATCGACATGCCTTCGTGTTCCAAGTGCTTTTGATCGCGACGCCGTGTTAAACGTGAAGCGACACAAAGCGGGTAGCGTGCGCTCTCTCTGTGTGTGGAGTGGGATCGAATGGGGGAGGGCTGGGAGAAATAGAGTGCCAAATAAAAAAAAGACGAACTTTCATTTCGGTCATCGTGAAACCGTGCAAAATAACGGGAGAAAAAAATGGGACAGAATCAAGTGAAAAAAGGGCGAGAGTTTTGCAAGAAAAAAAACCTGCCTGATTTTTCTTTCTTCCCTCATGTTCGAACTATCGGGGGGGTGGCGTTTGGAGGGAATACGATAGAGGACAGTGTGTGAGAGAGAGAGACTGCTTTTATAAAGCGATTGCGTGAGATTTGCGGCGGGAAGTTTAACGACGCGGTTTCTGTGGCGACTACCCCCTATCCTTTCCCTAACCCCAATTTTCAGCTAGGAAATCGCCGTTATTTTACTTTTTGCAATGATCATTTCGTTATGACATCAAAACACTTGATACTTGGAGCTGAAAGGTGAAAGAAAATGCCTACAAACAAAATTTTATTTGGAATGATAACACTTACAATTCCTTCGGTTTTATCTCTTTTTCTGACCAAATTGCAAGTGTAATGATCAGTGAAATCGTTTGTTTGACACGTTTGTATGCGCATGTTTTTGTGAGTTTTATCTTCTTGTAAAACTTTGCAATTTCATGATGGCTCTTCGAAAGCTATAGTATGGAATTGTATGTGCTTAATTTAATATCATGTTTAATGAGGAAAGGAAAAAATACATGTGGGTAGAAAATTAAATTAGATGTTATAACACTACTTATTAATAAAAAAAATCAAAAGTGGGTGAGTCACCATTTTCCTTTTTCGTTTATGATCCTGGCGTCGTGGCTAATGAAAATCACGCACGCTTAAAATGACTGAATGAAGAGCACCAAACCTGAATTTAGTTTAATCCTGCCAAATTGAGACTTTCAGCGAGCAGAATCATTATTGATCGTGAATATAATGTTTAATACTCACTACAGTTGATGCATACTTGATAGAAAAATGAAAGTAAAATGTAAAAAATCATATGCGTATGTAATTAAATGTTCACCAGGGCTGTGCAGACGAAATATCTTTGCAGAACTATTGTCATTCCTTCATATAAGTTGACTGCTTTTGGTCATAGTTTGACGGAAAAAGTACTAAAACACATTCCTCAGTTAGTGAAATACAAATTCAAAAGTAAAAAGAAGCTTCTTTTATAGTAAAAAATAAATCGGCCAAGATTAGCGTTGAAATTAATCAATAGAAAACTTGCTTTGTCAGCTTGAGTGAAACACCTGAGACTCAACATCCATCCTTCGTGTTGAAAACCCTTTAAACCATCTTTGACACTTGACATCGATCACCTCTCCATATCGACAATTCACACCGATCCACCTCCACCTCTCAATATTCTCAAGGGAACGAACGGAAAGATAAATAATGCCATGTTGGAATTCCGTGACACTGAGTGACCCGTGGATGGTTAAAGGAAATCCTCGCAGAGGTGGAAAGGAGATTGGCTCTGCCTGGTTGGGGGGAAAGTGGAAGGGAGTTGAAGGCGGTGAGTTGTGAAAGAAAAGGAGAAGTTTGAGGTGTGGAAGCACCTGAGAGAGGGAGATGAAGGCGGAAGGGGAATTAGAGCCTGGCGCAGGAAATAGGACGTCAGCTCCGATTGGACAAGAAGAGAGGAAATGGATGGATCGGTTTTCGAGGGTGATGAGTTGGGTAGATTAAAGTTCAAATCGCCAGCTACTATATTAAAAACAAAAAAAATACGGTTCAATGGAAGCCGGCATGATATTAAACTCAGTAACAGCTCCGTTTTCCTCATTCCAAAAGTTAAAAAAGTAAGACACTTATGCATCCTTTTCAAGTTTGAATTAAATAAATTATCTTTCAATCTGATACATCCAATACTAAGCATATATAAATGGGTATGCTTCACTTTTATTTCCTTCTTTTTTCCACGCAAAAGAACTTTTACAGCGAGTAAAATCAACGCTTGCATGGAAATTGGTTTTCGGCTAGCACGCATAAGAATTTGCTCGTCTATTTTTTCAGTTTTTCAGTGCATTTTTTTACTTTTGTCAACTATTACCCTCCGTTCTCTCCTTTTTACTTTACCCATCCCACTTTGTGCTTGCAACTCTTGCTAAAACACCTTTTTGGTGGATCGAGGGGTGCTTATGTGAATGTAGATATTGTTTCATCCTGGGCCCCGAATCTTTCGCAAACCAATGGCTTCAATAGCTGCGACATTGAATTAGACGTAATTGTTATAGATTGGTCAAGACGAGGTACATAGGCAGAGATCAGATGCCAGATACGATTTTATACGATTACACCCATTAAAATGTATAAGAGCAAATTTATGTGATTTTTTTGTTCCAAAGGTGTATTTGTTGAAATGAAAGTTCACGTTGGCGTGAATGGTTATCATTGAAGTTCAAAATATGTTATCATGTTGCAGTTATCGTCATTATAATCAGCTCGTGTCATACAATATTTTTGTAACCTTTGGTATTGTAAATAATTAAACTGAAGTTTAAAAAAAGACGACTGACCTATAACACCGTACGGATACAATTCGAGCGGAATAAATATCGAACAGGTTGAGCTATCATGAGATTCGAAAAATCATCTACAAGAAAATTTTGAATCAACTGTTGAACAGTTGAAATTTAAATATTTTACATCATTCGTCGGCCATCAAAATAAATTACCTCAAGCGAAATGATTTACAAATAGATAATTCATTCCTAGACAGGAAATTAGAATAAGAATAATTATTGGAAATATATGCCGTATTTTATTCTAAAATAAGTAATTATGAGAATCTATAATCCAATGAGTCTACTCTAAACGATGAAGGAGAGACAGAGTGCGTACATTTTCATGTACAAAATTTTTGCGACATAGAACTTTTAATTTTCTATTTGTTGCATTTAATTTATTTCCATCGGTCCTATCTTATTTAATTTTTGGAGCATATGTAATGACTGTCTTGAAAAATAAGGTGTTCGTTTAATTATTTTGTTCAATGCTGTTGGTGGGTGTAATGTAATACTTATTAACACAGCTGGTGAGAAGCAATTGTACTCTACAAGTATCAATCAAACGAGTAACAAAGAGTAATTATTTTCATTTTTACAAATGTTGTCAGTGAATATTTTTCCTATTACCAAAGTTGAAAACATATATGCAATTTAGCTTCAACTTATATATTTTTAAATACGCTGTATTTAAATAAATTGTAAAATCTATTTGGAAGGAGAACAAAATAAAGCGCGCTGATAATTGAAATAAAACCACCTGATGAGGCTAACATAACGTTTGATCAGTGTATAAATTATTAGTGCGGTAATGGATGTGGACATGATCCATAAGTAGGTTGATTTTCCTCATTTGGAAAAGCGGGTGTGTAGATATGCACGGGAAATTAGAGACAGCTCTAGAGTTGGCAAGGATTAATCTTTATATCAGATGATAGAGCAGGCATTTTTCATGTAATGATACGGAAATACACACGATCACCAGGAATTATTATTATTAGGTAATCTACCGGTTAAGGTAGGTTTTTGGATGGACACAACTATCAAATAAACATTTTGTAACTCCAAACGAAACCCAATCCAGCAACCTAATCTACATCAGGTCCCTCTTCTTCTCCGTGTACCTCCTTCTTCCCTTCATCCCGTCCAACATCCCTATCCTATTCCTGCCCTTTCCTCGCTTGCCCAACATCTCCCCTCTATTACCCTCTTCAACATTCCACTACCGCTCAATACGCCTTTCATCCATTTTTCCTGCCTCCATAGGATTTCTTTCAACAAACCCCTCTCCTCCCCCACCATTTCTAGTACTTCCTCATTTGTTTTCCTTTCGGTCCATTTCACCTTCTCCATTCTTCTCCACACCCACATTTCAAAAGCCTCCAATCTACGTCTATCCTCCTGCTTCAGCGACCACGTTTCCGCGCCGTACGCTTAGCGCCGTAGCTACGCTCCATATCAGAGTTTTTACGAGTCTTGTCTTAACATCCCTACTCAACGTCCCCGTCATCAACTTCCTCCTCCTTGAGAAAGCCTCCTTGCCTAGCGCAATTCTTCTCCTTACGTCCCTACCACTTTGACCGTATTGGTCCAAAACACTTCCGAGATATGTAAACTGTTCTACCTGCTCTATTTTACCCCGCCTATTTTAATATTTAGCTTAGCCTTTTTCTTTCTGGAAAATCGCATAACCTTTGTTTTATTAATATTGATTCTCATCCCATATTTATCGCACTGAACCTCCAATTCACTGAACAATGCTTGCAACGCCTTGGCCGACTGAGCAACTAATGCTTGGTCATCAACAAACCTAACCGATTTTACGAATTCCCCTCCGACTTTCATTCCTACCTCCAGTTCTTCCCATGCCTCTTTTATATCAAAGAAGAATCAGAAGGAATGAACACTATGAATTTTTGCTTAGTAGGCAAGTACATTACTTTTCATCGTGAGATCCCCTAATGGATTGAAAAATATCTATGAATTTCAATCTAATGAAATTTATGGCATTTGCTTCATTTCGCTTGTAATTTGAAAATAGCATTTTAATAAAATATTGTTTTTACTGTTGATTTAAAATATTATTACCTTGTGATAAATAGGAAAATTGTGGGGTTTACCAACCAAAAACTATTTTAGGGGCACTGAGGAGTTTTTATCATTAACCTCATTGATGTTTTCAGGCATGCGTCTCCTTAAAGACAGGCAAACATATTCGTACAATAATATGTAATTACATATTTTTGATTGCTGAATAAAACGAGTTCGTAAATATAAAGTTACAAATAGCCAGCTAGTTCTGCTGCCTTGTATTAATTAATTTTCATCTAATTATTTGATAGGGCATCATTACTCAGTTTCTCCTATATTATTTATTCGCCAAACGACATAAAGGATTGAGTTATTATAATTCCATGTCAGCAAAATAATATCGCCACCAAAGTGAATCCTAAATAACTCTTTATTAATAATTATTTATTTAGAATGTTATTGGATAGAGAAAAGAAACTCCTAATCCCTTTGAAAAGTGCCCAGAGTTTAGCTAATATTTCATTGTAAATATGCATTGTTGTTTTCCAAAAATGAATCTCAAATTGGAAATCTTCAAGTAATAATTACTTAGGATAAGGAAAGGATCTGAGGAATCGCTATAAATTGGCAGAGGATATGAGAGGAAGAAGAGGGTTATGGAGAGTGTGCTTTAAGGCGACAATTGGAATGATGCGAGTGCAGATGGCTTTTGGGCAGGAGTCGGGGTGACCGGGAGAGGGGCGGGGGAAGGCTCCGAGGTGCTTGTGTCTGCTGGGGGGGAAGAGAGGGGCGGTTGTAGGTGTGGGAAAGGGTAGAAAAGGAGAAAGTTTGCTCTTGGCCCGGCGCAGGCGATTAATGGAGACGGAAGGGAACTCGCTAGGGGTTTTATTTTTTATCGTTATTCAGTTTTTTGCCGTCGTCTTAGGCAGCGCGTCAGGATGCGTGACGGGTGACAAGAGAATAGCGTGCAGTGGTGACGCGAGAGAAGAACCGGGAGGAAGCGAGGGAAGGAGAGCGAAACGAGGGATAAAATAAAATGGTGGATGGAAGGAGTAGACATGAGTGGTGTGCGTACCTATGTGTTTCGTCTTGGTCATAAAAAGTGTCGGATTGAAACGGTCGGGGGGCGGGTGTGAGGGTGCTCTCTGCCAAGGGAGAGACCAAGAGGCTCCCCACACGCTGGAAGTGAGAGAGGGATAAAAAGTATGTTAATAAAGCAGAGGGTTTGGGAGTGGGACTAGTAGCTGAGTTTGTGGATCGGGTGAGATGGATGTGCTGGAGCGAGGGTGAGGTGTGGGGATGGAATGACGCCGTCGAAGTTTTAACCGGAATGTATATTACGGTGTCTTGGGGGTATGTGTGGATGCAGGACCATGGAGTCCCTCCGTGCTGATGTATTTCGGGGAACTTTTCTTCGGATACGGCAGCTTCAAATTCAATCCTTATAATTTTTTCGGTTCTACTTTGAGTCTTGCTATAACCGAGTTGTTGAATAGAACCATAGGGATGGGAACGACTTGGTTTACTTTCTGCTATAATTTCTTACCTCGTTGCCTCTCCAGGATCTAATCTCGTCGAACGCGAAGATCTCGAAACTCTCGAAAGCATCTAATTTGATTACATTTTGAGAAAATTTATAAGTCTGAAATTGGGCCACGGGAGATAACTGAAAAGCCTTTTTTCTGAAGTTACAACAGGCTTTGGGTGTCCTATCGCATTTTCTCTGTGAAGCTGGCTTTCTCTGCGCCTTTCTCTCTCACCTGGATAACCTTCCACCACGAGGCTACCCACGTATTCTTCTAAGCACACATGACCATAGCTGCCGGTCATTATTCTAAATACTACAGCCATTACGTGAACTCTCAAGTATATTTATACTATCGTTATATATATATAATATACTATAAATATGTATATTATATATATATATAAATATATAAATTCACTGATAATCATAACAAACACAGAAACCAAAACACACAAAAGAGGGAAAACTCACTGGTTCTCGAGTATATATATATATATATATATATATATATATATATATATATATATATATATATATATATATATATATATATATATATATAACTTAGACAGTAACACACAGCACGAGAAAACATAAAAAGAACACTCCCAATAATATCTTGATAATTTCGACGGACTCGAACTCCGTCTTCTTCGGAAGATAAGATATGACTCATATCTTATCTTCCGAAGAAGACGTAGTTCGAGTCTGTATTTATACATATATAGTAAAAGGGTCCCGGGTTCGATTCCCTAGCAAGGCACTTTGGGCACCTGCAGCTCCACCCAAGCTAGTTGATTTTTCGGGTACCAGATCTTCCTGGGAAACCATAACCGGCACAGGGAAAGGGACTGGCCCCCCTACCCTGATGTGTGAATGTTCACACGCCGTTGGGCTTGGTACATGGGTGAGCTCTACCATCACCTACTAAAAAACTACCTTCGGGTTGATTACTGTGTTTATATACTCTCTCTCTCTCTCTCTCTCTATATATATATATATATATATATATAGAGAGAGAGAGAGACTATATATATATATATATATATATATATATATATATATATATATATATATATATATATATATATATTCAAACTTGAAAATCCCGCCATACGGCGCACAAATATCCATTCAAACATAGAAATAGGTATAAGGAAAGGGGATAGGAAAACACATCAAAGGCGAACACAGGACATGTGGGGAAGGCGGTTTTAAATTTAAAAACGTAAGGAAAGACTGAAAGAAATGTAAATATATGTAAACGTACGGTCTTATAGCTCAGAAAACTAGTCCATAAGGAAAGAGAGGTAATCGTCGACGGATAAATAAATATTTTTACTTTCGTGATCTGCTCAAAAACCGCCTTCCCCACATGTCCTGTGTTCGCCTTTTATGTGTTTTCCTATCCCCTTTCCTTATACCTATTTCTATGTTTGAATGAATATATATATATATATATATATATATATATATATATATATATATATAGAGAGAGAGAGAGAGAGAGAGAGAGTGAGAGAGGTATAAATTCACTTTTCACCTCTTAATTCACTTTCCAAAATGCTAAATTTACTTTTTCCGCTTAAAATATAAATTGCCACAGTCGGCAGGTGCTGAATTCATAATTGTTTAGCTATTTCAATTCCCTCGTTCGCCAATTCAAATAACGGGTCCGAGATCATTAGAACTTTAGTGCAAAGTGATAGGTATGGATGGAGGAATAACAGACAAATGGTTATTTCCCTAATTAGCCGTTACAATAAAACTGAAGCCAACCGAAACGCGCGAAATAATGAGACGGAGGCTTGTTATGAAGGAACGATAATCCATTTGCGAGAGAGACGGGGAGTTACGGGAGAAGTGGAAAGGGTTAAATCCAAACGATTTCGATTGGAATACAGTGAAAATTACGGGTGGGCAAGGCTAAAAGAGGAAACGGATGCAGGGATGGAGCACAGAAGCGAGGGCGACTTGGGTGCGCGGAGGATTAGGTTCGGCTCGAGTAGACGGGCTCGGGTGGAGCATAAAATGGGGTTCTTGGGATAATATTTGAGAACGGGGAAGCACCCGAAGTGATTGAGATCTACGAGGACGACAAGAGAAAGGGGCGGAAGGAAGAAATTGATCTGCTCCCGGGAGTGCGAAATATAGCTGACGCATCACGTGATCCCGCCGCTTGCGAGAGAGAGAATATGCGTGGAGGAGAGGATCTACCCAAGGAAACGGGAGTGAAAGAAACTGAGCTGAAATAATGGAAAAAAAGTTTTAAGTGTTGATTCATTGAAAAAGTTCTGGGAAATTTATCGCATTTACTCTAAACCCCCGCTGACCACTAATAGTAGCTTTTTATTTTTTTACGGAAACTGTGCGTTAAGGGTTAGAACCTAATTATAATGGGAGGAAACTACTGCTGAGGTCATTTGTATCATTAATGATATGTGGTTGATTTCAGGGAAATAGAATTTTTAGGGCCGAGAAAGGAGACAAGGTTTTGTTTCAAGGTTCCCGAAGAGGAAAGTAGAAGGTATTTTTTCGAATAAAGAAAAGTACTTACGTATCCGTTTATATCGCAACATTCCGAACCAGTTATTACTTGATAAGATTTCTTTATTTCAGCTGAGTAATATCCAGGCACTCAATATAGCCATGCTAATAAAATCATAATTGAAATTCAAAGGTTACAAAATACATTAAGTTTACCCCTCGGGTAATTTTATATAGTGATTGAACGGTCCGCATTATTCATTAGTTGCAATTGCCCATTAATTTACGTATGTTCATTCACATATTCGTTCCTTAAAATAATACAACAAATTTATAAAAAATGATAAAAACTGCCTTTTTTAATTTTAAATAAAACAGCGATGACGTGTGGTTCAAAGCTGTATTCAAGTTATGATCATTGAAAGTCATAAACTAACTTTGGAGTGTGGATGTTTAGATTATGCAAAAAAGTGATTTTTTCACATTAATATTCTATTCAGCATTAGTATTTATTATAAAATCAGGATGTGTCAACGCTAACAGTTAGATGTTAAGCTGCCCGCATACACTGGACATGGCATGTGATTTTTTTAAATATAAAAATCAATGTCGGAATGTAAACTTCATTACAGTTGCCAAATTTAGCGAATTCACTTGCTTTACCACTTATCCATATTTTTTATCTACATTATATTCATATGCGTAAATTTATGCACAAAAATTTCTTAGCAATTCCCAATAAAAGAAATATCATTTCTTCGGTTTCCAAATAACTACCTAAAAAACATGAAAAAACGTTAGTGAAAGTAATGTACCAATATTCTTGATGACGAATAGCATTTTTCATGCTTCCCTTGAAATTCAGTTAGGTTGTTATTGTACCTGAAGTCCCATCTTAAACAAATTTCAGTGTCAAATTCCCCGGAATCATGCTGTGTTTGGGTATTGATTTTTTGACTGCCCTCTTGTGCTTTCCACAATTTAAATTTATAATGCTTCTGGGAAGTAGAAAAATAATGAAAAATCAGGATAGGCACCATAAGAACCAACTAATTTTGCTAATTTGAAGAAATGATCAACTATGGATTGCAGTAGAAATGTCTGATTCAATAGAATAATACAATTTTTAAAAAAATTCTTGCATCGAATAATCTCGACTTAAGAAAAATATTAGTTACGTATTTCATTTCATGCTACTTTAATTACGTATTACTTAACGATTTTATTTTTCATCTCATATGTATAGACAACTGAAATATTATTCTAGGAATACATATAATCTTCGGGTTATTGCCCTAATTTCCATGAATTCAATTTGGAATGTTCCTGCGATATATCGATTTCTATCTCGTTGTGACGAAATGTTTTGGTTACGAAAACTGGATTTGTTTCAGTGGAGCTTGCCTTAATTGTATATTTAACTTTTGTATCTTATGCTTAAAAACTTTATATATTTTATGGATTAAATTCATTTAACTAAAACAATTTGCGTTTAATGCATATATAGAGTAATTTCTTGGTGTACATGAAAGAGCGTTAGGCTAGTTTAAATTTTCCCAAGTCCTCATAACTATTAGCACATGCTTAGATAGTACTTGTTATGAGGTATTTTATCTAAATTATTAATATTATGATAAAACAGCTGTGAAAAACTGGCTGGCAACATTTGTCTCGTTTTTTGTTCTCGTTATTGCTCTCTTGTTCTTGTTGGGTGTGCGTTTGAGGCTACTAGTAAGTGTCACAGGTAGTGATATAAACTTCTAAACCTTATAATGGTAAGCTACCAGTGGAGATGATATTTTTAGCTAGTGCGCTTTTGATCCTGGCATCGCTACCTTGAAAATGTACAAATGAATGAATCGCGGCCGAAGACTTTTATACACGTTGTTGGCTTTGAGCCGATTTTTAAGTCTTTAACATTTTAATGAAGATCAAATATATATGGCTATCTGAAATAGCCAAAACCAGCACAATAGAAAAAAGCTCTTCATGAAAAATGGCCCTTGTGGTCTCCCTCCCGACCTTTTCGAGCAATTCACGTTGATTGGAAATCTTAAATATCTCCAGGGTCTTTGGCGCGGGGGAAGGGGCTCCTTGTATGCGTAGACAGTATCACATCACGCCAAAAAATGGCTAGAGATAAGGTAGCAAGAGGCAGGCGGGAAAAGAATAGAATTGGGATAAGATGGGATGGGGCGATTATGGGAAATTTCGATCAAGGGTTAGTGGGTGGTTTGGAGGGAAATTGTGGGAGGCTATGGCGGGAATGCCCGGGAATACGAAGTCGAGTCGACGGTGGGAGTGGAATCACGCGATCGTGAAGTAAAGGAAAAGGAAAGTAAATCGTGGGGCGTGGGGAGAGGGAAAGATTGGACAGGGGACTTATAAAATGACTGATACTTATTCGGGAGCAGGCAGATATTCCTTTTACTCAGTCAGTTCAATTGGATGACGAAGTGTGCTTGGTTGTACTTGGTGGACATTGGAATGAAAAGCCCATTATTATCACGTCACATTATTGGTGCTGGAGGGCGAGGCTACTTTCTTTTCATTCACAAAACGAGGCGATCTTGTAACGCGTTTACATTTCTCTTTATCCCAGGTAAAAAGAGATTTTGTTGAAATTTCGGGGCTTTGGATACGTTGGGTCAATTTGCATTGGGCATGATTTTGCGTGACCAGTCGATAGCATCACCTTGCTGCCGCGTGATAATTTGTCGCTTAAGATTCCATATTTTAAGATATATTTAAGTTGTATGAGTAAAGGAATCTATATTTGTAAGCTGAACATAAAGTATTTTTTAAATATTTTTTTAAAGTTCTTATAAGTAGTGCTAGATAAATTGAGTGTTTTTATTCATGCCAAATCTCTCCTAGAAACAATTGTTTGTAATTCCTAAGTACTCAAAAAATCAGTTTACCTTCTGGTGAGTTCATACGTTAAATAAAGTGAGTTAATAGCTAATGGTAAAAATGTAAGACCAAGCACGTAGGAACTACTCTTTACAGTACATTTGTGTGTTGGTAATAAATAATTTGCTCTACTTTTTTGTATTTTATATGGAGATCTTTTCTTTAACAATGCCATTAGTTTATCCAACTCTGGCGAGGACACGTGAGATTATGTCACAGAATGAAGAAAGTAGACTACTCTTGACACACACAGGTTAGTTTCCTGGTTTTTTGACCAATTTGAATGGAAATATTTGTTTCTCTGATAAAAGCAACGACATTAATCAAAATATTATAAAGTTTATCAACTGTACTATTCGAAAGTAATTAAAATACAATTATTTATATTGATTTTATGTGATTCTACTATTCCCACCTTTTGGAAGTCATCCGTGCCACAGATTTTTTAATTTGTCAAGGAATATAACCATGAATGTTTTTGTTCAGTCATGCATCAGTTCAATGCCCAATGAGTTTTTCCTCAGTTCATTTGAAACTTTAGTGACGCTGTTGTGATATGTATCCTTGTTTTTCTCAGCCGTTAATTTTCCTTTGGAAAGTTGTCAAGTACTTGGAATATCAAGTAGGGTTATAACATAAATCTGGAATTTATAACTCACTGCCGCTGTGTATAGGAAAACATGAAGTGTAACTAATAAATGTGTTATATTTGTACATAATAGTTTCATTTTTACTAAACTACTTCCTCAGATTTTAAGCTGAGCTGAAGAAAATTTCAATTAGGATAGAGTTTAATATATCTGATAATAAAGTTTTATTAAAACTTAATGCGTTACTTTGTTTTCACAAGAGAGTTGATTTGTAACTTATAACTTTTGGCATAAATATAAACATTCATATTATTGCCGTTATTCTTTCTAGTTTTCATTTAATTCAATTTTAACGTCATTTTCTCTGTAATCTTCGGGTGAAGAATGAATTTACGATAATGACTTCCCTTCCTTCTCTTCCCAAATTTTCTTATCGATTCATTTGATTTCCATTAGAATAATTAAATTAAATAACATCCTTTTTTCCTTTATTGTGAGATTCAGTAATGACTGGTTAAAATATGACGAGTTTCGTAGAAATTATGTATCCTTTGTGCGGCAATCGATAATAAGGGAAGCGAATGAGCCGGAAGGCGAATGCGAATGGAAATTAGAAGGGAGAGCAAAATAACAGCGCAGAATGACATTTGGAAGGAATGAGGGAGCAGTGATTCGAGAGAATTTGACGGGCGCGGGGGTGTGGGAAGAGAGAGACAATGGAATGGAAAGTAGTTCGAAGGCGACTTTTAAAAAGCAGTGGATAGGGAGTTCAGTGTTTTGGAGTGACTTGTGAGTATTGATGGCTCCGCGGAGAGGGTGGTCACCCTAGGGCTTGGCGGAAAAGGAGTGATGGACCCTCGAAGAGATGTTCTGCGTGCGGGCGGCTTCAGGTCCCGGTGTATCTGCATGCGTATGATTGGAAGGAGCGTGGGGGAGGAGCATTCCGTAGATGAAAGTTGGCGAAGCCCTGTGCGGAATAGAAAGGAGTTACTTGCCAAGGGTCTTTGGGTTTGGGGTCGGTCCATTTGGGTTCTGGGAGGTAGTATGGGGATGAAAATGCCCCCGTGGGGTATGACGTATACGGTGAGGTAGGGAGAGTGAGACGGGAGGTTTTTGTGCCTTTGCTGTGCGTTGTGGGATGGAGGAAAGTAATATAGCGATGGGATAGGAGGGCTTGAGGATAAGCACTTGGGAGGATAATAGGATTGCTGGGAAGTGGGACCAAGTGGAGTTAGGTGGAATGGCGCATGAGGGAATGAGCGAGGGGCGAACCATGTAATGGAAAGAGCGGAATCTGCAGACGGAAGGAGGACCACTAAATGACTTTATTTCGGCAAAATTGAGGTCATCGGATCCTTTATTACATTTAAACTAGCGTTTCCTAGACCTCTCTCACACTCAACATCCTTCCCTGTCGGGAAAAGCAAACTTGGTTATTCCCACTCTCTTCCGACCATAATCAATTCTGCATTGTTTAAAGATAAGTCATTAGCTTCATCAGTCCGTGTATATTATGTACCTACAGGGGTAAATATGTGACGGAATAAGAGAGTAAATGGGATGTCAAAACCAAAATCAAGCTTTGGTTTTTTCATATAAGTACAACAACAGGATTACGATAATTTCTTAATTATTTTCCAGAGGTGATCCCCTAAAAAGGTTTTTAATTATAAAATGTACGAAGTAGCTTGTACCTACTGCAAAATAGGTGCAAATCCGGCCATAAAGTAGTGAGTTTTACTTGTTTAATAAACCATTGTACTTATCATATACGAGTTATAATGTTCGTTTGAATTTTAACAAATGTAGTTTATAATTATTTTATTGAGGCATTATTTTCCTCTACTTACTTAAGAATTTAATTACTAGAGGGGTTACCTAAGCTAAAATTGTCCAAAATGTTAAGACTAAGCTCAAGAAAATGATTATTCCCAAAGCACTTAAAGAACTACTTTGTGCTCAGATTAGAGTGGCAGAACAGTAGGCACATGCTCTTTAATAATATTTTTCCAGAACTAAATCCTAACTCGTCCTCCAAAAATAATCCATAAAAGTGAAGCTTAATTATTATTGATGACGAAACAGTCAAGTAATGCCTGCCCTCTTCTCAAGAGGAAATGGGAAAATGCGGTGATGGATAAGGAACACAGGAAGCGTGATGAGCTCAAGGCCTCTTGTTTGGGAGGTGATGGTCGAAAAGTAAATGACGACGCAGAGAGAAGACTAAGAAGGCAAAAGAAAAAGGCAAGTTTTTGCGAAGAAATAAAACTGGTGCGACTTCTTGCATCGAGTTTTTAATTTTTTTTAAGGATGTTAGAACTGCAGATAGCTGACGGGTATAAGATCCATCTTCCCTTCTTGATACCTCCCGACATTCCAACGAGGTAGTTCGCTTTAATTTCCGCGTTGAAAAATACTCCTTCCTCAACTTCTGAGTTGATGCTAATTTTTTATCCGTCTTCCTCGCTGCTGTGTGTGCCGTTTCCCATTAATATCTACAAAGAGAAAAAAGAAACTAGGAGGAAATCTCAAAGTTTGGCATTGGATTACTTTTTTGGGGGACGAGTCTGGGTGGTATTTTTTCCTCTCTTTAAGTATTCAGTAGTTCATATTATTTCACGTTGTTTTTTATCACTTTAAAATTAAAAATCCTACTAAGTCATTAGTTGAGGTTGAAACTTAGGTTTTCCTCTCTATGAGACCCAGTAAAACATGATTACATTTTATATGCTCTAAACAAATTTAATTGGATGTCAAAGTGTATTCTGGTGTGATTATTAAGTATAGCAGTCAGTGTATAAAACTTTTAATTGTATTCGTTTCTAAGAAGATATATTTGAAAATTATTACCTAAAGGATAATTATATACCTTTACTTGGTGTCGGGTTTATTTTCAATACAACTTATAAAAAAAACGGGCCCTCATTTGTCTAAAAAGCATAGCTTACACATTTTCACAAGTTATATTCTATAGCCTTAGTTTTCTGTTCACCTGATTTTAATAAGGAGTTCATGTAATCAATCAATAAATATTTTTTTGGAAAAGATCTTTTTCTTTAACGCTGTATAACTACCTACAAAAATTTTGCTGAAATGTTATTCTAAAACGCTAGTATCCTTAGAATTTAGTACAACACAAGTGAGAAACCACGGTGTCCTGAAAGAAGAAAATATAGGAAATGTAAATGGTGTTACCTGTTTTTTTATCATATTTTGCCAATTTCATCTCAAGTAAAGCATAGGAAAGCCTCTGTTTCACAACACGCTTCTTTTATGTTATTTGACCTTATATGTTAAAACACATGAATTCTTTGTAACATAAACACATCCCTCTTATAGTCTTTACTATAATAGTTTCACAAAGAATTTATTACCACAGTCATTGTCCATATCCTCGGAAGAATTAGGCTCCAGTTGTTTATAGAATTGTTATATTTACATATAAATATAACATATTTACAAATTCATATCTTAATATAATTTTTGTACTTACCATTAATCAGTATTGCAGTAAAAAATGATGATAATCCAAAGACCTGGTTTAATTCAAGACATCGGCAGCAGAGTATTTCCTTCCACCATACATTTTATCCTCTTTTTCATGGGCATAAGAGTCATATTCGAAAAGTTAGACCCGTTTTCTTATATTAAAATATTTGCGGGTCAGAACACAAATTTTTAAGCATCAGCTTTTGACTTTTTTCCGAAACAACTGAAGTCATTATTTTGAATCAGTAGTCGTTTCAGTAGTCGGTGAATGGAGATAATTATGTCGGTGAAAATCGTTGCTTCCGCCAGCTCTGAAGTGAGCCCTGTGATTCGATTTTTATGCAAAGGTATGATCATCTCCCCAAATTCATCAGGAGTTCTGTCCTTCATACATTAATGAGCCAAGTAAGGATATATAATGGTCTCGAAGCGTCAAAAATGGTAACACACATGTGCATAATGAAGAGCGGAATGGTGGGCCCAGTATTCAGCCCAATGAAATGGTTCAACAAGTGGACCAAGAACTACAACCTTATCAACGATTAACGATTATTGCTCTGGCAGATAAACTTAATCTTGCTGGACGATTCGGAGTACACGATTACTACGGAAAACCTCGAATAATTCTCAAATTATGTGCAAGATAGGTACCGTAAATCCTTGTTGACCAACACAAAGAGGAAAGAATATCTTGAGGACGATCGTTTTTGGATCACTATCGACAGAACGAACCTTGAACTTGGCGACTTTTTCTCTTATTACACTTGAAAGAGTGGCTGGATGGAAAACGTTTTGAATATGACGAGGACCGCCGTTCTCAACTGGTTTAATTTTCAATCTAAACTGAAGGAATAAGGAAACTGGTGCAGCATATTTACATGAGTGAAAGGCGATTTTGTAGAAAAAAGAACTATGTTTGTAGGAAACTAAAACCGCTAAAACATTTTAAACGAGTATCTTTATTTATGACCAATCGCCTACTCTTCCATGAGGGATATTACTCGAATATACTACGTAAGTACTGCAAAATTTAAATAACTTCATTTTTCAATTTTGAAAAATGTTGCCATAGTAATTTTGTGCGGTATTTAGACCACAGCAGGGAAGAATTAAGACCTCAATCAGGGGAGATTCAAGATTGTGGAATACCACTGGGATATCTCCGAGAAGAGGAGTAATATAATACCTCGTACTAAAACATTGTAATTAAGTATCAGCTCATAATTAACATTTTTAAAAAATATTCTTTCTAATAAAAGCACTTTGGGACTTTTTTTATTCTATAGGTAGGTGTTTAGAAAACCCTCGCTAAATAATTCGACGCCTCAAATGTTTTCATCGCAAGTGGAAAAGTTTCTTTATGTTTGCTGAGGTGAAAAGGTTTTATTTGAATAATTTTGAGCATTGGACCAACATTGTCCTTTTCTCTAAAATTTACTAATTAAAATCGACGCTTATGATGACGTTATTAATAATTTGGCAGTTTAACTCGCCGACCTAGCTTGTAGTCTCCTCACTGTAGCGCCAAAAATGTGGTTACATAAATGACTCTTGATTATTTGGGCAAATTAAAAGGATTTTATAATAGCTTGAAGGAATAAATCAGTATTTTTCCTCACTCAGTTTAGAATTTTCATGAGTTCGTTAAATCGTAGACTCACAATACTAAATTTTGTAAAATTAGAACAATCTGATGAACTATTGGATAAAGTATATGCGTTGAAAATCAAAAAAAGAAGTCTTATGATCAAACATAGGCCTCAAATAAAACTTCTTGTTCTTCGGGTGCTTGAAAAATGATGGATATCCAAAAAACTTACTGATATCCAAAGAAAAGAGTGAACCAAAAGGCTTAGTTATGATGGAATTTTCAAGAAACAAGGGTTAACGTTAAAATATTTACGGTGAAGGTTGACTTTTCCCGATTTCGTCAGTGATCGAAAGGGTGCAATGCGCATCAAGTCGTAATCAATTCCATTCAATAATAGGTATTTTTGTAGGGATTTAAACATACATAAAGCTCTCCAATTTCACATAAATCTTTCCAATTTCGAGCACGCAAGGTTTAAAAAAAAGTCTTCTCGGTGAGGGAAAATGAATTGGTTTTGAAATTATCATGCCACGCTTGGATGCGGTTTAATATAATTGAGGCTTTTATGTGGCAGTGTTTAAGGAAAGTGATTACTTTTTTATAACCCCATCGTCAAGGGTCATGTTTCGTAATTTTCGACCGTCGATATTCCAAATTTTTATTTTTTATTTGTACTCATTCGCTTTCATATCTTTACTATTGTGAATTTATTTTCTTAAAGAGACGACATGATTAAACCGTTTAATCCTGTCTTTAGTCAATCCCAGCCCAAATTTTCCAAATGTTTCAATTTACCCGTGTAAATCAATGCGAGATAAAATTGGAAATCATGTAGTTTAATTACAGTTCTAGAGACGCGTCTTTTTGTATGGTGTAAATGTTGGCCGAAGACATGCTTCAAAACCTCTTCTTAATGCTTTTATTAAATCCATTTGACTCGAATGCTGGAAGTCTTATATTTATGAGTACTGGTAGACTTTGGGAGAGAATAATGTTAGGATAATATACGTTTTTGATAAGATCGTTGCTTGAGAGTAAGGACAGGGTCTTAGGATATTAAATACAAAGGTTAGCTCTCTCTTGGTGAAAGGTGAATCGCTCTTTAACAAGCGGCCCTCAGTGCCTGTTCTGCACCCTATGTGCAATTCTTGATTAGGATTCTTCATCAGTCTTTGCACAACTATCAACCAATTGCAAGAAGTGAATCGACGCTATTTTTTGAATGAGAGCATTTCAAAAGTGTGCCAACAACCTAAAAACTGCAAAACTAATTTCTGGAAATAGTAATTGCAAGGGTGAGGAAAAAATTAAATACATAGTTGAAGTTTGGCTTGAAGTAAGTTCCTCAAATAATCTCATCAATTTCTACTCCTAGGGTATCAGTTGTGTGTTTCAAGGCATGTGTTAAGTACCTCTCTCACATGCTCTAGTCCACTTAACCGCGATTCCTTGTTGAATACTTTTGATGAATCGCGAAAAAAGGCGTAGTTAATTGGAATTGAAATGAGATCACAATAACCTTTGAAATATTTAGTAAAAAAAATTGTACGCCTATAATACTTTGAGCGATGTTGATGGCGGATTGGCTCTCACTAAGGGCATTTATAGCTTATTAGGCCCGTAAAAGCCGCACGAAATTGGATGCTGGTTCTTATCTCCTTAGTTATCTTTTTAAATAAGCAGAGCAATTATACGAACGAACGCTTTCGTTTGACATATTTAAACATGCTCTTTAGTATGTGATTGACCCATTTTGGCATGAGTCATTCACCCCAGCCTTGGGTAAAAGCAGAGTATAGGTAAAATCTGAAAAAAAATCGTGCAAATGAGATGCATTTGAAGGGTGGGTTTTTCTCTTCATGTTTCATAGAAATGACCACATTTCATGCATGATTGCTCGGAATAACAGTAATCAAAGTGAGCTACCTGAGGCACAGACGCGTCATCTTCCCTGGCATTGACTGCCGAGGAAAATATGGTGTGGAGGGGGAAAAGTGGAACGGAGCGTAGGCTTGGAATATCTCGTCATTTCCCTAGCGTATTGATGGTGTACACCGACTGAACGAAAAAGAGACAAAACGTTGGGGCCCTCTCTTTTGGAATGCGTTTTCCTTTTTGAATACCCACAGCTCGGAAATCGGGAAAATACCATCTTTATTTCGTCTAGCCCGAGGGCGATCATACTATTTTCTTCTTTTAAGTTTTTTTTTCAAAATTTTTGGCAATGCGATCTCCGTAAATGACAGTTTATCTCAATTCCTTTCAAGTTTTCAAGTTTTGTATTCATTCCAAAAATATTTATCCCTCCGTTATTAACTTTTCCTCTGCTCATAGTTTGTCTAAATGACTTTAAAAATTACACAAGGCATTTCTTCGATATAAATAATATATAAAAGGTATTTCCTATTCAAAAGTTAATTATATTAAACTTGAGAATTCTTGGCTGGTCCACGGTGACGGTGGTAGGGTTCATGGACTTTTTCGGACTTAAGAACAGCGAGTGGGGAATTCTGTAGCGGTTCAAAAGGAGAAGTAACAAGTTTTGGTGTGTTTGAAACATTTAAGAACTAAGATTTTACTGCGGATAACGATTCAAATGGTTACAATTTTTTTGCGGAAAGTAAAAACTTTCCTGTTCCCACTACACTTGAAGGCATTTAAACCTTCCTTCTTCATCGCCCTCTTATTTTCTGTTCCCCGAACCACTCCTATTTTGGTTCCCTGTACCTCTGGGAGTTCTCCCATCTTTCTTTTGATTCTCAAACTTCCATTTGATTCGTGAATATAGACACAGTCGTTGGTGAGCGATACTTGTTTTGAAGGCCGTAGTAGTCGAGAATTTGGAGCAAAAGGGCGTCTAAGTCATCGGTGCTGAAAGTTTTAAGTTTTGCATTTGGAACGGGCATATTCATCGTCCATCTTCCATCACCAATTCAGCCTATTTTGCAAAGTGTAGTAATGGGCAATCTACATATTACATTAAGTTCAAGCTGAAGTAATAGACAATCAGTTACCATAATAGAACGTGCCAAGAGGGAGTGTAATTAAAAAAAAATAGTTTCAGATTCGCTCAGATAATCCACAATAAATGCAGCGGCTTGCAACTTGTTTTTAGTTTTTGCTCGAGAAACCAATTTTTTATATACCTCTTCCTATGAACACTAATCGAGTTAGCGTTTTGAATTCATCTCTTAAAAAAGAATTACCTTATTTACGCACAATAGGGATTTCCTCATATTTTACACAATTGTTTTATATTCTTTCCAAATATTTTGGAGTTTTCATTTATATTTCTTGTTGTTTTTCGTCAATATTTTAAAGGAGAACAAATAATTCTTCGGAAGACTACCCAATCGACCTCAAGGTTATCTTTCGATTTTCTCTTTGATTTCGTAAATGCCCTTTTATAGTGCTTATTGATTGGTGTTGGGAGAAATAAGAAGGAACATTGACTTTTTCATTTTATTTTATTCTTTATTTTTCCAAAGTTGACGTGGTAGATTTTCTATCCCAGTAGATTTGTGGGGTAAATAGATGCTACCTATAAAAATAGAATATTGATGCACGGTTTTTAGTTTCAAAATGAGTTTTAATACAATATGTTACCAGTTAATTTTTTAAGCGCTGTTTTACCATTGGTATCCATTCATTCACATGCAATTCTTTAAAATGTGGCGATTTTCCGATTTTTTCCTGATACACCCTTCCAATCTTTCTTTAAGTGTAGATATATTTTTAGTATTGGTAACTAGCATTTGGTAACTCAGCAATTGATTTTACACGCAAAAATGTAAAATAATTGACGGGGCAGTTTTGTTCTGAAATTCTTTTGGGCACTAGTTTAATCAGATGAGATAACAGGAGAAACTCTCATTTTCTTAAGAAATTCACATTCTCATTTTTATTTTGTCGTAAGACTTTTTATTAATTCACGTTTCCACCCGTTCCGGAACCCTGTGTCTAAAATTTCATCAATCTGTGATCAGTTACATTGGTAATCTTTTCTCAGACGATTGCCCTTTCTGTATTTTCCGGCTAAGCTCCTTCCAATTCTCTGAATGATCGAATGTGAAATTGTTATAGCATGAAATCCTCGTGCCTTTGGGCATGCCGTGTGCATTGAGGGGCGGAGACGGGTTCTGAACGATCCTTTAACCAACACTCCTTCTTTCCTTCCACCTCTGTCCATCCCTTCCCTCGCCAGGCGACAGTCCCTCTATCTCCCCCCCTCTATCCCGCACCCTGTCAACCCTCCTCGATATTGATTCCGTTAAAAAATTATTCGGGACTCAGAAGCTCTTAATCGAATCATATGGAAGGGGAAACCAAAAGTACCTTTGAAGCTTCACGGACGAGGTTGCAGTGTGGCCCTTCAGCGCAATCTTCTTTCTCCTCATGGGCTACCCACCATCACTACATTTCGTTATTCTGCCCAATTTTAACGCGTATACATAACCCCATCCACATTCCCGCACCCATACTCTATGGTACCAAGCTGAGCTGCTTCCTCATTTCATTTTCTCTTAAGCCTTTTCCAAGTCTAATATACCACTCACTGAATGATATCCAGCGTTCTTATCAACGTTTTAAGCACCAATTGAGAACCCTTTAATAATTATTAGCAAGAAGATAGGCAGAGTAAAAACTGAGTGGGTTTATAGTTTATTTATGTAGATACATTTGTTAATGGACAATATTAGATTGAATCTATAGGTTATTGGTATTTAAAATGAAATCTCTCCGTAGAATTTCAGATAATGTATGCCCTTTGGAAAATTAACTGTTAATTCTCTGAGATCGAAGAATGAAAACACAGTGGATGATATTTGGCATTGGGTTAATAATTTGGCGTGAGGGTTACATGTTTAACTATGTTTTTGAGAAAGCATGAAAAGCAGGAATTTTGATGGGATATGGTGGTCTTGATGCTTCCTTTAGCCCCGACAGTGTACCAGTTTCGTAAGAGCTCACATACTCGTAAGAGTTTACCAACATTACTCGGACTAGAATTACTATTTTTTATCCCTATTATAATATTTATGCACTCACTCCCTCCCTTTTTTTATCTTAATAAAAATACCTCTTTGCATGTTTTCCTCTCACTTTCTCAATTTAAAATATCATTATATCCATTACCCATATTACTTTAAGCAATTTTCTCAATTTACAGCTTTACTCCTTTGTGATTCTCCCATAGCACTGACTCATGAGTTCGCATCTCGCAGAGGAATTAGCAAGTTTATTTTATGCCAGAAAAAAGAGTAAGAAATCCATGAAAGGCCTTTGCTCATTTTTGCCGGGAAATTTCTCATTCAATTGCACCGTACTACTTTAAAGTAAATCATAATCGAATTTTATTTATATTAAGCCGAATTAACCTTTCTAATTTGGAGAACGCTTCCAAGCTACGCATTGTCCTTGGATCGGTTTCAAAAGACTAATTTTTTTCATCGGTTGAAAGTTTATTTTTATTAGTTATTATAATCCCATTACTATCCTTTGTATTATACCCTTCTCTGCATTAATTGTTTCCTTTTTCCCGCTATTTTTTGCTATTTATCTTTGAACATGAGCAATTGCATTTTCCCTTTTCTCCTTACTTAGCGCGGTAGAGAAACGTTGATATTAGATCGCCCATAGAAAAATGAACGTTTCACTTCGAATAATGAGCTCTTTTTACAAAGCTATGTAATCTTTTTTAATTATTTTTGTGTGTATTCATAATATCATGCAATGTGTGCTCCAATGTTTTCTATTAATTTTTACTTTTAATTTTTAGAGTATATATATATATGTGATTTTATATTATCTTGAGATCACACTTACGTTAATATCAAATGTTGAATTTTTAGGATTTATAGTTTTTATATTTCCTTATTAATTGAAAAAATAAAATGCCTAAATGATGCCAAATTAATAAAACTTTTATTCATCCTGCAGCTTATTTACTCATTAACATACGTAGATTTTTTATTTAATAATGGAAAATTTTATGTACCAAAAGTAATGATTTAGTTATTCAATTTCATTCCATATCAAACCTGATGTAATTTTAGATCATATGCATACCTTTTCATTCATTTTTTCCCACCTTCTATCGGTATCTAGGCATTTTGTCCTAGCCGTGTGGAGTTTCCAAGGCTTTGAATAAATGTACCCAGCACTCTCAACATCTCTTTGCTACCAATTTTCTCCTCATAGTACTTCCTCTCATCCTCCACACTTTTCCCTCTTTGCTGGATATACCGTCGCTCAAAATGTCCTATCCGTTTTTGAATTGCGAGCGTGAAGCAGAAGTGGAGAAGTGGTGGGGTCGGAGGATGTAGCCCTGTGGGACTCCACTGTCAGATCAAAGGCACCTAAGTTCCGCTGTGCAGTTTTCCCCGCGGATGAAGGCGCCCGGGAGGGAAGGATGGATTTTTTCTCTCCTCTTTTAAGGGGGGTTATTTCGCCACACTCTCGCACTGGGAGCGTTGCAATGAAGAAGTGGAATGGGGGACGAAGGAGGCAGTTGAGTCTTTTTTTGAGGAGGGAAACAGAAGGGTAGAGAGATGGAAGTAAAAGTCTGCACAGTGAGTTAGAGACGCGGCAGTGGCTTAGTGGCGTAGAGAGAATTTTTTCTTTTCGTACTTTAGGCCCTTTCGATCGACGAATTTTGTGCTTCTGGAGATTTCTATCCTGGTGGGTAGTTCATGACAAGCTTACCATCTGCTTGAGATGATATTCTATTTAGTAGTTTACGTTTTACTGACTATCATTTCAGAGGAAAGTTGAAACTTCGTGGGTAGCCTATTTTAGGATAGTCTTGAAGTAGTAAATTTTCGGAGCCTGAAGATTTTAAAATGGAATCCTGAAAAAAACAGACACAATCACGTGATAACGATGAAGTTTGTTTATATTATAATGGATAATTTTCCTCAAATAGATATTTTGCATCAATCTATCCATTAATATATTTTTTTAAGTTTAATTCTGAAATAAACTAATTAATTACCCACTAGTTAAGATTTGCTTCATAAAGCTTCTTGTGACTTGAGTTGCCAAATCATTTAGACCATAATTACTTTTGAGGACCATGTTGATATCTTACAATTTTTCATCGCAATGAGAAACAATAGGATGAATTAAATAGAAAATGATACGTAATTCATACTAAGCGTGCATTAATGATTAGCAAACGAAACTTATGTAAAAATTGTTTTTACAATTTTAACATAAGGAAATGAGAAGAATTATTTTTAAACATGGCTAAAATCGTCTTGAGAGAGGGTAGTGTTATTCTTGAAAATCATAATCTGTTCCTAAAAACATATTTTGCAGATGCTCCCAGAATTATATTTCGAAATGAATTATCATCCGCAGCGCGACATTGCGTTTAATGTGATAATTATTTTAAGATAAATCACCGCTCCCAAGCTTCACAATCGCCTTTTATAAAGGTAGTCAAAAAGCTTTAAATTTAAAAATAAAATCGATGAGAAAACTCAAATTTGATAGAAAAAGTTTCCTATTGCACAACCTTCATTCGTCCTCATTCTGGTTTTGTGAAAGGTACTGACGACAAACAAACGTCTTCAGTTTCTTGCGAGCTGTTTGTTCTTAAGCATGTGTTATAGTGTAGCTATTTATTAAATAGATTCTAAAATACAGGTCCGCAGTACGGTACTCGATATAAAGTATAAATCAGGTTGATCACTAAAATCCTCTTAAGAATGAAGCATCAAAAGAAGATTTCTCCCATCAGATGTCTGCTGATAATGAAAATTGACTACCTTCTTATGTCATATTAATGGATTTTTCGTGCTTCTTAGCACTTTGGGCTCGATAAGGTCCAAAAATAAATACTTGGAAATAGATCACTTTCGCGCTTTTTAAATCAAGACGTATATGTAACTTCCATTCATACACTCAATGATATTGGCTAATTGGTTTATGAGATAATTAAAATATCTTCAAAATTTCTTGTATGAACTGAAATCGAACTGTGGTGGAATAAAGAAGGAAAGTACAACGAAGATATATATATATATATATATATATATATATATATATATATATATATATATATATATATGTATGTATGTATGTATATGTATATATATATATATATATATATATATATATATATATATATATATATATATATATATATATATATATATACATATACATATATATAAGAGAGAGAGAGAGGCCATCGAATTTTTTGTAGGAATAGTTTCCCTTCGAAACTTCTGCAATAACAGAAATTTGAATGTGACTAGGCATTAGCTAGGGAGTAGGCTATCAAATTTCAAATAATCCAAAATAATCCGTATACATTCTATTACGCAATCGGTCGGCTAATGTAGAGTTTGAATGGGGATAACTGCCAAACATAAATTTTGACTTTTCTAACAAAACACAACGCAGCATCCTACTCTACAACAAGTCCCACTTCATCTCTCTGTATTTCATCCCTTTATCCCGTCGCAACACCATTATCTTATTCATGCCCCTTCCTCGCTTGCCCACCGTCCCTATTTATATTACAGTATTCAACATCTATTTTTCCTGACTCCCTATGATTTCTCCCAATAATCCCCTCTTTTTATGCACCTTACCTAATACTTCCTCATTTGTTTTCCTTTCCATCTATTTCACTTTTTTCATCCTTCTTCACACCCACATTTCAAAACTCTCCAATCTACGTTTATTCTCCTACTTCAGTGACTACGTTTCCGTGCCGTACTTGTACACACGTACCGTGCTTCGCTCCATATCAAAGTTTTGACGATTCTTTCCTTTAGCTCCTTACTCAACGTCCCCGTCAACAGCTCCCTCCTCCGTGTGAAAGCCTCTTTGCTCAGCTCAATTCTTCTCCTTACGTCCCTACTACTTTGAGTGTGTTGGTCCAAAACACTTCTAAGGTACTTAGATTTTTCTATCTGTTCTAGTTTCACGCTCACGCTATCAACAGCATAAATGATTTCCGCGTGTAAATATTCATTTGCGCAGAATGAATGTACGTTGTATATTTTCTCAAAAAAATTATTTGTATACTGTCATTCGACTCTTGGGAAGGTACCTGTTGATGTCGTCTTTGGATCGAATCTCTTGGTGAAAAAATTAATTTATCGTCAAAATGTTCAGAGTATACTCATTCAGTGAACTAGAATTAAGATGAAATAAGGTTAAATGAACGAATAACAACAAAACAGGGTCCTTAAAATGAAAAAAGAATATTTTTCATCGTACTGTCACTTACGGTCACTTGGGTGTTCTGATTTCGTACAAGAGAATAAATGAAATCTCAAAACTAGCTGTTCAAAACTTGATATCTCTTATCATGATGTCGAGATTTCTCCTACCTGAGTACGATAGAGCTTGTAATACATTTTCAGTATCCTCGCTAGAGAGACATTTCAATTTATGCAAAATATTTACTCTGAAATTCAAACTTCGCTCCGTCAGCGATTTCCATTCTCGTTCCCGTAATAATCTAAATAAGCTGCTAAGCTTATCAGGACAACGTGTTAGAAATCCAGCACGAGATGTATCTACGCTGTAAGAGATCTAATTTCTCAGTCATTACAACTTGATGAGGATCCCGTATAATAGCAGCATTTTGCTCCTAGCTACTACATCTAACTAGCGAAAGATGGCATTGCTCTATAAACTTCTCGCCAAATTTTTCCAATAATATTTTTAATATTTCGTAAATTTTTACCTTTTGCTATGCTTTTAGACGTATTCTTCGTTAATGCTTTACCAGGAGAAGCCGCTGCTAACTTCTTAGATAACCTCTCTTTAGCTTCTCTGAACTTAAGAAAAATCCTTCCAATTGCTGCAAGTTAATCTGTGATTTAAAAATCGCTTCTTGAGTAATTCCCAGCCTAGTCTATCTAATAATTTTAAAACGCTACTTAGTTTATCATAACAACGTTTTATAAATTTAGCTCTGCTATGCTGCACGCGATCTAATTCGGCAAAAAATCCAGCCTCATGGGGATTCTTTATACCGATACAACTATGATTCGGGAAAGAGTTACCTATTCCTCTTCCAAATATTTATTAATACCAGCATTTTATAATCTAATTCTGAATGCCACGAGCTTTATCAAAGTTGTATAACATCAAGGTAATCTGCATTGTTACTTTATCTTCAGGATTACGGATGGATCTCTTCAAACCAATGCGTTGGCAGAAAAAACGTGTATTTTACTGTTAACCATTGTGGCGATTTCGTTCGAATAATGAAAGAATATAAGTGGTCCGATGACGCTTCTCCGGGGAACATCTGATGTTACTTCGGCTGCATTAGAGACGGCACTATTCATATTTGTCCTAAAACTGCCCGTCCTCCCGAAGCAATAATTTCGGTATTTCTTACAGGGAAGCACTTCAAAAACCTTCAGCCAACATTTCGGCGGACCAGCGTTAAACTTTGCTTCGTTTAAAAGGACAAAACAAGCTGTGCGACCCTAAATCGCTTGGGAGTTGGCTATTATAATTATTTTTAAAACGCACATGTGCCGATAGACAATGTCAGGTGGCACACAAGTCCCAAGTAAATTGCTAGAATAATTTCATCACAAAAAGTTTCCAACTAAATTTGATTGTGTGCTAGGGTCTTTACAGGCACAGCTTTCATTTTGTTAAGACCGGGAGATTTATGTAAAAAATCGGGATGCTAACTTAAAATATAATAGTGAAATTCAGTTAACAAACGATCTATTTCAGAACGACTACAGTCTTTTAATTTTTGTTTTATGCTGGCAACTTGTGACCGGATAGGCATGACTTGCAGATTCGTGGTACGGTTGGATTAATTTATTTTTTTTAAATTGTACATAATTCTGGGTCCATTTTTAATCGGGGCGATATTTTCTCCCTTACCTAAGTATACGTGCATCCTGTATGTTCATACTTACGGAAACAGCTCGCATTAAGTTCATAATATTCATCATAAAAAATTACTGTAATTTTTACTATGAATGTAAAAAAATCTAAAGCGTAATACCTCCTTGCAGAATGTTGAACTTTACAAAAGTAATGAAATGTGTGGCGACTTAAACGCGTGGAAATATTACACAGGCCAACAGTGGTTTTGGTGCCGGAGCTTTTAATGTTGATTTAAAGAACAATTGGGGTGCCGAATCCAATTATGAAACTAGTTTTTTCCTATCAGCTATAATTTTCAAGATATAGATATGTTGTTACGCATCTCAAGCTTCTTTTCCGCGATTTTCTTGAGTGCTCTTTGTTCAAACAGTCTCGTTTTAAGCACCAGCAGTAATCTGCCATCATATGGTTATCCCATCTTCCTTGGTAGCGAGCTTCCATTGTTTTTATATCCTGGAGAAATCTTTCACCTTGTTCTTCACTTGTGTCTCGTAATTTCCAAGAAAATTGTCTAAGTGGTTGTGTAGGTAGTGAACTTTTGTGCTCATATTACATCCAAGTGATTTGAAGTTACTGAGCATAATGTTTACCAGCTTAATCCTTTTAAGCTTTACCAGATAATTTTCACTTTTGTGATTTCCTAGAAAATTTTTTATGACCTCAACAAATGACATCCAACTAATTTTTTCAATCTCATCCATTGGCTCGACAAAAGCAGGATCCTTTGTAAGTTGTCTGATTTGTGGCCCCTCAAAAATACCAGCTTTAAGTTTTTCAATACTTATATGGGGCATCTTTAGTCTTAAGTAGCCGAAGCATGGTCCATCTTTGTCAAGAGCCTTTACAAATTGCTTCATTAGGCCTAGTTTAACATGATGAGGCGGTAAGATGATTTTCTCTCTTTCAACTAAAGATTCAGCAATGATGTTTTCTTTCCCAACAACCAAGTATTCTCTCTTAGGCCACTCCTTCTTAATCCAGTGGTTTTGTGTGTCCCTGCTATCCCAGAGGCACAAGAAACAAGGATATTTTGTGTAGCCACTTTGCTGCCCAAGAAGAAAGTTCACCATTCTCAAATCTACACAAATCACCCAGCGATGTTCCTGGTATTTTATCTTCTGTAAGACCAATGCTATTGTATCGTATTCTTCTTTCATTTTAGTTGAATGAGCAATTGGTATTGCGCCAAACCTGTTACCATTGTGAAGAAGTACACATTTTAAACTACGCTTGGAGCTATCAATAAAAAAACGCCAATCACTAGCATCATATTGTGATAGTAGTCCCATTTTTTCCAAAAGACCCTTACCGTCTAAACAAAAGCTAAGATTGTCTTCTTGAGTAAAGAAGGGTAGCATATCCTTTTCCCTTGTGCGATAAAAACTTATTTTTGTACCGGTACCGGTACCGTACAGTATTTTTGTTTTTTAATCTCATTGGCCTACAATATAGAAATATACATAAAACTTATTGACAGTTTATTGAAAATAAAAGAAACACCGCAGAGTGGCTATAAATTAGTATACTTATAGATTTTTTTAACTTTGAAAATTATTTTCCGGAAAATATCAAATATTAAAACAACTAATCGTAAGATGTGCCATATCTAAAAAAGTAGAGCTGTTAAATACAAACGGATTTCAAATTTGGATTCAGCTCTACAAATATAGTTAAAATCAGTACCAAGATTCCCGGCACAAAAAAAAATTTTTTTTTGTAGGCCAGTGTTATCAGAAAAAAATTTTGAGTTGAACTTTGAACGCGACCCTTCTTTTATAAATTAAGGTAATTCTTCCATTAATGTATGGTAAGCCAGAACTGTAGTAATTGGCCGAGATAACTAAAAAGGGATGGAATTCAACGGTAATATGCGGCTTTCGTTGAAACTTCAAAGATTTAAGGCAGTTTGATCGAGATCTACCGATTACCATGACGTTACACCTTCAGTGAGACGTAAGCATATTCTCGGGATTTATGAAGGATGAATACCAAAGACAAGTTTCGGAATTCAGAGTGTTGAGGAGTAATAAATAGACTACTCTCACGAAAAGCAAAACTTTGATATCTCTTAGTCGTTTTTATCTGATGGACGTCTTGTTGCACAATAGTGTCGATGGCGATTATTTAGCTATCACATACGTCACATATGTATACGCTGATCTGAAGACGTTTCTCGTGCTTAACATGCTCAATCACAGTAGATACTGGAATTTAAATGAGTAGTGCGCCTCAGTTGGGATTCGAGTGCTTTTTACCATCTTAAGCCATATAACTGATGGTTTTCGGAGTAATTTTGTGAAATCGATCCATATTGTAAATGAAGAATGGTAATTTTCTGTTATCACAGAAAATTTGTTACGATACGACCCGGGTTTCAACGTTCAACGTCATCTTCAGGTAAAAACTCTACTAGTTGTTAGAGAAAATGAGATGGTAGAGTTGTTACCTGAAGATGACGTTGAAAGTCGATACCCGGGTCGTATCGTAACAAATTTTCTGTGGAATCACAAAGTTACCATTCTTTCATTTCCATCGTAAACAATTCTACCGTCAACTCATTATCCAGTTTTACACCTGTAACCTATAAAATATTTAAACTATTGCTGCATCTTAACGAGAGGAACTCCAGGGTGTTTCTTTCACGTATTTTTTCCGATATTGCGAGGCAAATTAGTTAGATACCAGTTTGAGACATGGAAAGTTATATTTTCGGTGTTGTTTAATTTTATAGTCTTTTTGGCGGGGGACAGCAGCAGAAGCACCCGAGAGCAAATATGAGAACGTATATAGAAAGAGAAAGTTTAATATTGTGACAACATGCGTACAGGATGAGTGGGAGAGCATGATGAAGATCGACTTATTGCGTGACACTGTGTATGGATGTCCCATTATTTAAATAAAGGCTCTGTCGCTCGTCCCCGTCTGTTCTGGCCCGGGAAAACGGGGCGAAGGAGGACGGACCCCGTGCCCTTCCCCCGTTCCTCTTCCCCCTTCTCCTTTCTCTCTCATTCACCCTTTTTGCTTCCAATGCCATTTTCCTCAGCACGTTGCAACCCCGATGCGATGCTCTACCCCCGAGTCGCGCTTTGAAACGAACGCTTCCCATCCCAACCCCCTTCGCTCCTCTCTCGTATTTTTCCCCATCCAATCCAATCCTTTCAACTGTCCTCTCCCACGCCCTCCAACCCTGACCTCCTCTTCACCCCTCCCCAATGTGCCTCGCCAGCTCCTCTCTAAACCCCTCCCTTCCCTCTTTCCGTCCCTGCAATTTGCGTCGGATCGCGTGTCCCACGGCCGTGCCTCACGGACGATTACTTCCGTCGGTCGCGTATCGACGCTCTCTCTCACTCCGGGATTCGGGGAAAAAAGGCGAGGGTAAACGGCGAAAAATATGCAGAACCGGCAAAAAAACTCGAATCGTTGTGTGATGCCTCCCTTTCGCTCCCTCACTACCTGTCGTTTTTGTTGGCGGCAGATTTGATTTGTTTATTTACCTGTATCAGACTGATGGTCTCCCCTCACCGAAGGCTACGAAAATATGGGTAGGGCTTCGAAAGGAACGGAGATCGAAAGGGGGCGCATGGCATTCGTAGGGGCGAGTGTCGCGGCACGGGGGCGACATTGCTGCGGGGACGGGATGGCGAGAAGAGCTCGCCTCGGCATTCGCAATCCGTGCTAATTAGATGCACGACTCACACGCTCCCTTCACCTCCCCCTTTCCTCCAATTCGCCATTTTTATTTCCACCCTTCCCACGTCATCCGGAGAATGCCTTTGCTCCTCACACGAGTTGCCGATCGCGACGCTCCCCCAGGTTTTGCGCCTTCTCCCTCGACCGCTGCCTATTTAGCTTAAATGGTTTGCCGTTAGATTACTCTTTATTGTGCGTCAATGTCTGTGTTCAAAGGAAGTAAACGCATTTCGAGATCATAATCGATAAAATTCACTTTGGTCTCTCATTCAAATTTGAATGCAGGAAGTGAATTTTAAAAGAGGTCTGAAAATCTTCTGGCTTTGATGATGATGAAGAACTATGCTCCTTAGATGATAGATAGCGACGACTTTACTCAGGAAAACTCCATTAATGCCACCCTCTGCGTTTATTTTTTTCCGATTTTGCCGTCGGTACTACTTGTCAGCTAATGGTTTTCAGGCGTTGGTACCCGCCACCGCGTCGCTTGGCTCAATTCTTCCAACATATTTTTCTTTCTTAAACCTAACTGAATCACTAAATATTCAACAAGATACATTTCTTTCGCATTAGTATGCCACAATCAGCATCCTATTTTATTCCAGCGTTTTAACACAATGATATTGTCTTTTATTGGTATCGGATAGAATTGCTGTTTAAATACTGTGGAGGAGTTGGGATTGTAATTGATGCTTCCGCAATTATAAAAGAATGAGTTCACAGAAAAATGTAATGGCCGAGTGCACTATAGGCTGCCATTAAGTTTTTTTCCGTGTGCGAAAGGCGATTCCCGACTAAATAAAGTCTCAACGGCGTAAAGTTTGGTTTATACAATAGCCCTTATTCACTAGAGTTACACCACCGCCTTTCTCTGAATCCATTATTTACAGGGCACATGACTGTACGGTATCCGAATCCAGTGCGTGTAATCTGACTGAGTGACCCGAATCGGTGACTATTTTGCGTGCTTCTCGCGTACACTCTTCGTGTTTGTTTCTCAGAGACCCATGGGTCTTTTACGAGGAATCGTTATCCTTGCTCTGGTGCCCTGAGGTATTCACTTCAAGGTCGTGCGTGTGCCTTCCAATCGAACATTTTCATTTTATTCCCTTAGTAGCCCTTCAAGCTAGGTAAAAGCTGCTGCCGTGGTTGCCTGGACTCTCCTGGTTCACAGTCACTGATCTTATTATTCAAAGAGCCATCCGAGTGAAATCTGTGAATATTGCAGCTACTTTTATAGAACTGCGATAGTATGGAAAATAGATCACAATGGATAATATTACGAAGGAGTTGAAAAATGGTGATAGGATAACCATAAAAATGAACCCCTATGTCATGTTCATTACTTTGCAATACATAATAATGCATAGTTCTGTGTATTTAGGTTATTATTCCGTTACACATGTGACGCAGCGTACTACTTTATTATCGATTTTACGGACACATTAAAAATTTTGTTTTGTAAATTCATAGCCTTGCATAAGTATTCTTCAAATTTTGCAAATATTGGTTGCAAATGTATCCGTTAGGAAAATGTATTTTCCTTTGGCTAATGTGGCTGGATGAGCTAGGGGAGTAAAGACCATAAACATAGTTATCAAACAGGAGGTCGGTTTGGTAGGTGATGGTAGAGTTCACCCAGTACTAAGCCCGGCAGCGTGTGAAATTCACACATCAGGGTAGGGGGGCCAGTTCCTTTCCCTGTGCCGGTTATGGTTTCCCAGGAAGAACTGGTATCCTAAAAATCAGAAAGTTCGGGTGGAGCTGAGGGTGCCCAGAAAGGCTTGCCCTGGAAATGAACCCAGGACCTCTCGTCATTAGCACAACGGTCTACCCCTCGACTACCGCAACCCATGCTATGGGAGTAGTGCAGTGATAATTGCAACAACATTGCAATTTTGGTCAAAAGGCATGAAAATGAAAATAAGCGTATCAAAGAATATAAAACATGAATTCACATTAATTTTAGTCTTGATTTTTTTATTGTACGTCTACGATCTGTACTCGTATGCATTTCGGACATGTTTTCACGAGTTCTGTATTCTCAGAGTTCTAGGTCATGCTTTTTTTCTATTTTGAACTTATCATATAAATATGTGCAGGAAAAAATAGGACAGGAATTAAACATCCAGTGATGTACGAGATCCATGGATATTAATTTATGGCATAAGTTATTTGGCATAAATTTATTATTTTTAGTGAAATAATAGAATAAGTAATAAAATTTCTGTTTTTTTTATGTTTCACTTACAATATCACATTAGGTTACAAACATATCTTAGCACCGAATATGATCCTATTGTAAATAAATGCTAAATAATATGAAACGTATGAAAAAAGTTGTGACTCGGTTCAAAATGTACTCCCCCAATGCGGTAGAAGTCCACTAATTCCTACGATAGCAGTGTATATGCATGGCTGTATGAAAATGCCCATACTTAAATGTAAATAATTTTTATAAACTAAATTTACTTAGCATTCAAAGGGCTTTAACATTATAAAACGCTGGTTTCGTTTCGTAATAGCTTAATACGTTCATCTCCGGATTCTGCTTAAGTAATAATCAGCACAATTTCCATTTAACTCTTTTTACACACAGCCATTTTTTATGGTTAAAGGTAAATTTTAAATCAATTGAAAAAGCACGCGATGTTTATAATTTTAATTGGAGATTCTTGGATGTTTCTTTTGTTATATTTGAACACTTTATTAATGTTCTATGGGTTAATATTTCCATCAAGTTTATTTCATAAGTTTGTATGCAACCCCATTTTATATTATTGCAAATAATTATTCTTACGTCAGCCGTCTATTAAATGCAAAACATTTTGTAAATTTGTAATTGCCGTAACAGCAGTATGTACATGCTATAACTAGACATAATTATTTTCATCTGTAATTTCCTTCTATCCTACCGTCTAATTTCCTTTTATTAACCATTAGGTGGTGTAAAGTGACGTTATTTATGAATTCTGATTATTACGAGCAATGCACTACAATGTCTTGAGTTCTAACAAACTACGTGAAATATCCTTATACTCAAACCTGTGGTACATAGTATTATAAAATCGTTTGATCAAGTGTGTGTTTCTCTTAAACAACTTAAAGTTTTATGCTGGTAGCGTTAATTTAAAATGTACGTTATGGTGTTGTTATATTTTAAACTCTTGGTACATAACAATTGAACGAATATTTCCAATAATATTTTCCTGTGCCATTGTCATCGAGTACTAATTTTAATAAATTGTTTTTAAGATATTTCTTTCTGTATGTATTTCCGTGGAAAAGTAAGTGTCAGTAAATTATTATATGACACGAATCCAACTGACCGATCCATGTGATATGAGTACGATATTTGTATGATTTCCATGCATGTAAATTGCATGTACTTACGCATTTGTTTTGATGTCTTAATTAAACATGGTTATTTTTAAATAAGCCATTACATGCTGAATTTTATTAGTACATTTAAAGCTTGGGTACACACTATTTGATGAAATTAATCTCAAGTTTTGAAGACCTTAGATGCTGCATCCTAAACTCTTGTGAACTATAATATAAAAAGCCTACTGTAGTAGCATGTTATTTGCAATACTTGAAATCATGGTAAAACGTGAATAGTACTTAACTGCTTTTGAAAGCAGTTTAATTGCGACACCGTCCAAAGAGGCTAGTAACTGATTAAAATATATTGCGAATGCTGCATGTTTCTCATTAGATTAATAAATAATAGGTGGTTAGGGTAGATATAAAGTGTATCTTAATATTCTTAACCTGATAACTACACAAATAATTTGGAAATAGTATAGGACGATACTTTGAGGGATTCCATTTTCTTGAAAAGAGACATTTAACTGTGCATGTACACAATGTACTTGGTAGTTAGGAGAGCACAATTAAATGTGAATGTGATGGTAAATGTGATGAAAAAGTCAAAAAGAAATGTTATCTGTCGCTGGTTAGGCCTCGTTTAGAATATGCTGCAAGTACATGGGATCCTCACAAATTTGGATTAATTGCCGATTTGGATCGCGTGCAGCGTCTAGGAGCTGCATCTGTAAAACGTTGTTATGATAACCTTAATAGCGTATCCAAAATAGTAGAGCAGCTAGGCTGGGAATCACTCACGGAGGGAAGGTTAAATTAGACATTGGAGCTCTTGCATGAAATGGAAGTCTCTTTGGCAGTAATGTTGAAAATGTATTATTACCCCCAACGTACTACGGTAGGAGATATCATGTCAATAATACTATAGAGATTAAGATAAGAACAGATAGACTTGAGCGTCATTTTTTACGCGAACGATAAGGGATCATAATGGCATTTTCCAACCGCGGTAGGGTCATATTAGGGTAAAATATTTGTCTGGTGTGTGTCCACCCTCTGCCAAACACCCTAGCGGTGGAATGCAGGGTATATAAATAATTAAAAAGTAATTGAAAAAAACTGTTTAATATCTTCAGTAATTTGATTGGAACAACCTTAATGGGGCACAATTACTGTACTACGGTAGGAGATATCATGTCATTAAAATTGGAGAGATTAAGTAAAAAACTGATATATTTAAGATGAAATTTTTTTCCGCGAACGATAAGGGATCAGAATAAACTTGTCCGACCGTGGTGAGGCCATGTGCGGGTAAAAATTACTCTGGTGTGTATTCACCCCGTGCCACATACTCTAGCGGTGACTTGTAGGCCAAATAAATAAAAAAAAGTGTAACTTTAACCAGAGCATTAGACGCTACACTCTTAACTACACTTGCCCTTATGATGGCTTAAAGAGGGCAACGTGGTCCTTCATATTTTTAGGGAAACAGCATCTCACAGGCTGTCGTACTGGACTGCGCAATAATTAATTCTGATAGATAACTAACTTCATAAAGTTCTATTTAGAAATAATTAGACTTATTTCGATTGAGTTTGCTTTAATTTCCAGAACCTGATAAACTATTAATATGAACTACTATGTGGGTGGCTACTCCATTGACTTAATATTTGGACGTTAGGTTGAAGATTGGAGAGAAGATAATGGTTGATTGCCACATTGTTGGGCAAAGAGGCGATTTTCTGTGACAGTAACGAGCCAATGGTTAACCTCAGACGCAGAGAGGATGAAGACTTATGTCAATTAGAAGGCGGCAGCTTCCTTTTGAAGATTATTCAATGCTTGAAGCGGGAGAAAGCCTTATGAAACGCATGTTCTGATTACTAATGCCATGAATATCGTTTCTATGAATAACTTTAAATCTTTATTCTATAAATCACACCTTCTGGCCCATTGAAGCTAATAACTGTATGATGTGCGAAGTATAATAGGCAAATATAAACTTACCCGCCACGAGTTTTTCTACATTGCTAGTAGCTCGTATAAACTGTGTTGAAATAATTTTTGATGTTGCAAAAGCTTTTAAATGTCTCTGAAAGCTATTATCAAACGCTGCGGTATTTCCAATGCTCCTGAACGTCTCAAACACTTTTTAACTACTAATTGTTCTTCTTTCGCTATCCATACTATGATAGTTCACGGGTCACGGGTTCGATTCCCGTCTGGGTGGATTTTTCTCCATCCAGGGCTTGGATGTATGTAATTGTCTTCAATGTAATGTATGTAATGTAAGGGTTAGGTGGAAGAAGGGACTATTTAGTCTCAACCTCGCCCAATTAAGTCGATAATAAATAAATAAATAAATAGTTCCACCGTCCTCCACGCCGATCGAGCATTCTTTCTTCTACCCCAGATATTGACAAAATAATTATTCTCCTTCCCCAAGCATATCTAATACTTCATTGGACATTTCGTTCACTAATTAGCATTTTAAACTCACGATAAGGATTTACCATTTTTTTAAACTCCTCTTAGGGTTAAAATAAATATTTTCATTGTCTCTGTGATTTCACTGTCGCTGGCGTGATTTTCATACAAACTTCCACACATTTTCTCTTTTTCGAAGTAAAATCTTCGTTAATATTATCAATACGTGCATTATACCTGATCTACAATATGTCTCCATAATGTAGGAATTTTGTACTCTGAAGTATTTATATATCTTGGTGCACATTACCAGATGATTCCGTTAAGGTAACTGTTACATTCCACGTAACTCAGTCATTACCTTTAAGTTTTCTAAGTTTTAGCAAATTTTTCCGATTTTATATCAAATTCGCTCACTATTTTGTTTTCATTGCCCCATGAAATAGAAATACGCTCAGAATTCACTTGGGTTGGGCTATATGTGCTGGAGGATTTATAAGGTTTAATATTTTTCAGCAAACGTTCTTTTCCACTAAATGAAATTTCTGTTTTGGTCCTCGGTTGACCGACTTGATTTGGTAAACTATCGTAGGCATTCCGTGAGATTTTGATGAAGACGCTTTTAAAAAAGGGATTTAATTAGTGCGTGTTTTCTAAACTGTTGGTCAATCTTTCCATCTTCCCTTCTGTTATTCACTCACTGCGAACTCACTGAGTTTTCCAAACTGCTGATTACTCTTTCGTCTTTATCATTTATGAGTGAAATAACTGTTGACTTATTCACCTGAACTTCTCTGACGTTTCACCAAAAAGCTTTACGATTCTCTTTTAAATGTTTTCCTCACCGTTTCCTTCAGAATTCAATTAACGCTTTCCGGAATTCATTCTTAGTATTCACCCCAGATTTCTTGTAATCATAATATTTTGTTTCATAATTATTTTATTCTTATGATCTTACATAATCGTTTTGTTGAGCTAGCTTATAAATTAGGGAAGGGACAAATATTTAAATAGCTATATAAACATAATACCCCACAATTGGCCGCAAGAGGGCAAACGTTTAGTCTGTTCTTTAATTAGAAAATATTGTTTTCAAAATATTTGTGCCATCTCTAATAGTGACCTTAGTTAATTGAAAAATACTTTCAATTTAATACCTCTCCAACTTTTTGTTACTTTCTCCCTCGGAAAGTTTAATTGAATAAACATCTTTTAAGGCAGCCCTAGATACCTTTTTTTGAGCGTGAAATTTTCCAATCGACGCTTCGTCACGAGAAAGATCTCGATCTCACATCTGATTTCGTCCCTGAGAGAAAAACTGAACGATGATCCGAGATCGGTTTTTGGTGAGGCGTTTGAAAGGTTTGTTTGCAATAATGATTGCGAACGAACTTATCATCGATCAACTATATTTTGGTAGAATCGAAGCTGAACGTTAAAGAGGAGGAGTGGCGATCCGTCCCTTCGCCTACTCCGTCGAAGGATTGCACCTTTAACACTGTTCCCTCGTAATCATTCAAAGCACAATTTTCTGCAAATTACTGCAGTCATTATTTCCTTATCACCATAACGTAACCCCAGTGTCCGTTTCGGCCCAGTCCCGGGCGAATTCACACTTCCTGGATTTATTCTCAGTCTTTCACGTCCTACATACATCATTGCACGTATGCGTGTCTTTCAGCCATTTCACCAGTAAACACACGGGAGTTCCTAAAGCACGTGATCCTAGCAGCATGTCGTTTCTATATTCGACGGAATGGAAAGGATTTGGCTTAATATATGCCTGAAATCGTTTCTCCCCAAAGAACCCGTCTATTTCCGTATTCCCAAGCGATAGCACCTAGTTTTACTATTTTTCACTCTCTAGTCATTCTCTAACACTAAAAATATTGACATTAAAAGCAGGCTTTTAATGTTCATTATTTTTATTTTCTTAAATTTTTCTCTCGTTTCTTGCCTGTAATAATAATTCTGTTGGCATTCTGTATTACGATTGGAAATAATCATTCTTTACAGACGGATAGCACATTGAGCCTATTTTAACTAGCGGCATACGCTTTTAAACATCCATGTTTCAATAATTGTTTTAGTTGAGTATTTTAATGTCTTGTGATTATCAGGATCTGAGTAAAACTACTTTAAAATAAGATGTTTCATTCTTTTACGAATATCGTTTAAGATCCATTTTCATTGTTTGTCTTATTAAATCTATATTTTCATGATCTCAAAAAAAATATTTTCATCTCAATACGTATATGATGCAATAAAAATGTTTATCTTGGTATTTGAATCTGTTTCTTAAACATTAAATGCACTGTCTCAATTATGCAGAGCGAATTATTTAGATCCACGGACCGGCAAGCTTTGGGATGAAGATCGTTTTATTGAGATTTTTGAGTAGGCAAATATAACCGTTCGCATTTTGGGCACGATCCAACCGCATATAAATGGATTTATGACTATCTTCCCGAATGATGATCGTTAGGACTCAAATCGGAAACCAATTCGCTTTTACTCTTTCCAACATTCAGATAGGAACGCATCGAAACTCGGAGTTCTTTATTACTCCATGCCCAAAACCGTCTAAAATTATTTACCCAATGGATAATCATCTGCATACATTCAGTAGTTGAGTATTTTGGCAACAAAGTGAGTTATTTGGTGCAAAATTTTGCATTTGTTGGTCATCAAAAGAAAATATTATTTGTGCGTTATTACAACTAAATTGTGTACAAAAATGAGTGGAAAAGAGAAACAGTCTGAATTATAAATTAAATTTCAAAAAGGGTAAAAAATAAACTATATGTTAGTTTGTTTGATTTATTTGCCAAATTAAGTGTATGCAGGGAATTAACAAATTGATTTTCTTTATTTAGCCTCCATTTTAAGCGTAAATCCGCTAGTTTAGCCAATATCCTGAATATTATTAAATTAATATGTGAATGTGTATGGGGCACATTTTTGGTAGGGAAGTTGTTATGATAGGTACGCAAATATATATACTTTTCTCACTTTTATGAATTTATTTAATCTTCTCGGTTCTTGGGAATAGTTAGGATATTAATTTTCACTTGGATTTTATTTAAATTGCATTAATAAAATCTAATTTTCCACATGAAAACAGAAATTCTGCACTAAAATTATGGACATAATTCGTTAATCTTTACATCCTGAGGGAGGTTGGGTATCAGTTTTTTTGCTAATTTACGTTTTGCAGCATTTTATTGTCCTCCAAATTAAAACCTTTTTCGTTTTGTGCCAATATATGAAAAGTACATTTCAGGTAAAGTCCAATTCCATGGTTCCATTCTGTTTGCTTTCCATTTGTCATGGAATTATGTGTCCTCAAATCTTGGTTTTTTCCTTTTGATATTTAATTTAATGTTGTAGTTTCTTCGGCGATTGGAAGTAGAAGGTTTTTTTTTAACATTAGGTAGTATATTTCCACTAACGCTTATATCTACTAACTCCCGTTCTCTCAACCATGAATCAATTGGGCAAATGGATCGAGGAAAGGAAAAAGGAAGTGAACTATTATGTTTACTTTTGAGTAGAGCTACTCTACATATTTCTGCGCATTTAAAAAAATACAAACACTTTTATAAAGAGCGATCGGTGCTTGATTGATGTCGTAATCACGTACATATCGAATCGTTTGCCTTGGTTTTTATTTTCTAAGATTTTCCTATTTTTAGTTTCTCGGTAAACATAAGTGGAATTCTGTAGTTCAGGGGTAGAGCGTTGAACTACCGACCGGAGTGCCCGGGTTCGATTCCCGGGCAAGCAAGCCTCTCTGGGCACCCTCAGCCCCACCCAAGCTGTGTGATTTTTTGGGTACCAGATCTTCCTGGTAAACCATAACCCGCACAGGAAAGGAACTGGATCCCCTTCCCTCATGTGTGAATATTCACACTCCGTCGGGCTTACTACTGGGTGAACTCTGTCATCACCTGCTAAACCGGACTTCGGATTGATTACTGCGTTTATGGTTTTTTTATGGCAAACGAAATAAAATTCTGGCAAAATATCTTCTTGAGTCATTTTTAATGATATTTGATTTGAGTATTTGAATTTTTTCAAAGCTCAATTACTTCTTCCAGCTAAACGCCATAGGCAGAAAGGTATTTCAGTGGTAGACTTGAACCTATTTATTTAATCATAAACTGACTAAATATTCTTTGAAAAATTCCTGTCGATTTAATCCATAGAGTTTGTGACCATTCCTACATATTCACCCATTCTCTATCTCACTAGACCAATAATAACAGTAAACACAAAGCGTTTCCTCAGGAGCTAAACACTGGATTGTCATATTCGAGCAAATTTTAACTCTCGTCGCATGAAAAGCAAGTGGACCATACAGTGAGCCTAATGAACAGCAAATGAAATGTAATTTTTCAATTTGTTAAATCTTATATTCCCTCCAAGTATGTACTTAGTCTGCATTAATTTAACCTAGTTTTCACGGAACCAATAATATGTTGACTAGATACGTTTTAAATTAGTTGAAACATTTTTCCAACATGTGAATGACGTTCATTAATTCTTATGTAATTTCTATATCCATTACTTTCGAGGTGCCTACTGGTCTTAGAGCTTATAGCCTATATTAATCCTACCACCATGGACGTCTTTTAAGGGCATCATTTGCTACGTATTTCCGCAGCCTCACGAGGCAGAATATCACTGTGCCGATGCTTCATTAATCATCGTTGGTCCATGAGATGAACACATTGGTCTATGACGTCCCGAAGTATAAATCAGCATTAGGCGGGCATAGGTTTATCCGCTGACCTCCAAAAATGAGCGTCACGGTGACGGGCGCAGTCGGCTGAACTCCGGAAGTACATAAATTGGAAAAGAGGACTAAAGACCGTGCAATCATTCAGTTGAATTAACCGTTCTAAGCTGCCCCTAATATTAATTTCAAGTTTGATTCCAAGCTGACGTTAACTTGACTCGCTCCGCTGATAATTTTTATCAGGGCGCGATCAGCCCGGCAATATGCCATGCGGCCCGTGTCCATCATTAGAAACGAAAATATCCCGCGGAGCCGTTTGATAAAAGATTGTTCGAATGCTATCAATTTTGATCTGGGTTGAAATAGTGATGGGGAGAGGACGGGGAGAATCCCGGATCGAAGCGCCGCTTCGGGTCACGTGGAGTAAAAAAATGCGTTTTATCTGCACTTTAGTGAAAAATGTCTCCCGATTCCCGGCATGTACGTAAAAAAATTCCGGTTCCCTTTATTTTTAATTCAACCGTCCCCCCCACCAAAAAATCATGGCGATTTCTAATGGAGAATTTGGATGCACTCGCACCCAGCCCATTGAGGCAGTTATATTTCCCTCCCTTTAACTGCTTTTTGGGGACTTCCCCAGGAGCGACCTCATGGCGCTGGAATCATTCCATCTCGACCGTAGAGGCCTCCACCTCTGGCGTCCCTTCAATCCATCCCCCGTCTCCAGTCCTTTACGGCTCTACGTCGCCCCCCCCCTTCCTCTATTCCCGCTTACCCCCGCCCCCGACCCGTTTTACAATCTACCCCACGGTCGCCATCGGGCCATCCTTCATCCCCCATCATACTCTCATTTCTCCGCTTCTTTTCACTCCCGCCTCGTCCCTGTTTATCCCTTAGCCCCGCCATTTCCCTCGCTCGTATGGCCAGGACACCCCTTTATTTATTTAGGGTTCCCGCCCGAACTGTTTCCTATGCAGGGGTAATATACGCTCCCTTCTCCCGGTCCCCGCGATCGCCCCCCTCCCCTGCCCGCACTCGACCGAGCCAAAACCTCATCCCTCCCCCCCCTCCGTCTCATTCCTACCTACTACAAATAAATACTAGCGCAATGGACGCAGCAATGCCTGGGCTTGCCTTCCACAAATATTGTGAGAAGGGCGGAAGGAAAGAGGAGGAGTTGGCGGTGGGGGAAGAAGGTGGGAGGGTTAGGCGCAGGAAATGACGATCTCTCGCCAGCTCCCTCCCGCCTCTTTCTCCACCCCATGCCGCGCCCTATACACACCTCCCCACCTCCCTGTAGCCCTCCTTGCTCGCCTTTGCCCGGTCTCGCCACCCTCCATCGCCTTCGTTCCCTTCCAATCCCCTTCTTCGCCACTCTGCCCATTTTTCTCTCCAATTTTCCCTGCCATTTTCCTTCATCGTGCCTTCTCCTTCCCCTCCCCTCTATTTCTTCCCTTCGTCTCGCAACTTTGGGCATGTTTATTTTTTTCTTCCCCTCGTCATCGATTTCTTTAGGAATTCTTCCTTCCCGGTATTATTTTGCCATTCGATTTTCTGCTCGAAAGTTGCTTTACAGTTTTATCACGATTTATTTTCGTTATATTTTATTTCTTCTTCTGCTTTGCCTCAACCTTCACCTCCCCGAAACACCTACCTACCCGTGCTCCCGCCTTCACGCCGGCTCAGTCGATTCCCTCTCTTCCACTCTTCACTCTCTTCCCAAAGGCTACTGCCGTTTCACCTTTTCTTTGTTCGACCCCTTCCTATTTACATTCCTTTCCCCATTTTGATTTTATTTCTTTCTCAGTCCACCATCGCCTCTTGAGCATTGATGTTACACTTTTATTTCAAAATAATAGGTTTTTGCTTTGATGATAAGAGTGATCGTTAAAATAATTGGTTTACATATTGAAGAATGGTGTACGAAATCAAAGAATTGATGTGCTAGAGAATTTGGTCTCTGTTTTGGGAAAAATCATAACGATGCAGTAGGAACAATCCATCTAAGACCCTCACGGTAAACACACTGGGCATACCAAATTGCATGATCATGGGTGATAGTTCTATTTTTACATTATTCGGATTTTTTCTCTTCGTACTCTTGACAATTGGTTTTTCATCCTTGAAAATTTTAAATAATTATGATTTTTTTAGAAATTGACTGCCCTGATTTGCATATGCTGTTCCTAGTATATGGTGATATAAATGAATGAATGGTGAAATAAGTATCTACCTTCTTTGGATCAGATATGTTTGGTCGAAAAAAACTCCACTTGATGGCAGGCGTATATTTCTATTAGATAATTTAACGTGTGGCAGCGCTGTAGTGTTTACTTACAACTGCAAATATTTATTAATAATTACGTACTAGGCACATTTTAGTAGCATTTTACCAACCTTTGCCAGAACTCTAACATTTAATTAGATTTTTGTTCGCTTTGGTGGTTGTTCATATACTGTCTTATAAAATTTTAATTTAACCAGATTAACGCTAAATAGATATTCACCTTAACCACGCCTGCGTATTCATTTGATCTGAAGATACAGTTTTATCATGTCGTATACTCTGTGCATCACATCTAACGGTACACACGCAGTATCACACTCAACTTCAGTATATTTGCTTTCATCACGTCACATAAGTTGTGTCAAACAATAATTGTTGTTGATGAGATTGTTTTTTAAAGATTATTTCACTCGTGTTAATATTTTTTGCCTTCAATGTACCCATTGTTTCAGCAAAATTTCTCTTGACAGAGAAACGTCTTTTTTTCTAGAGTAATGGAAGTTCTTTGCAAAATTCCGGTCTGTCATTTACTTTCAATCCTCTTGATCAATTCCACCTAGGACTGCGTTGAAATTCCTGAGAATTGAAATAATGGCATATGCATGGTATCAAAAGTTTTCAGTTTTCAAAGAATTTTCTCCATGGGTCTATAAATAGATTATCCAGACATCTTGTTATTTTCTTCCGTCACCTATGACAACTCTTCAGTTCCACTTACCTTAGCCTTTAATTTTAAATGTTTCCTTTTCTTGTTTCCCAAAAATATGCTATTTTTTGAAGTTGACGACGATGTATTTCCACGGATTGTGCTACCCAACTTCTTTCTATATTCCTCCTCGTTTGTTCCTCTCTCTGCCATTCTTTTTGATGAAATGCCTCCACTGTATCTTCCATCGGTGCGGCTAATCCCACGTGCCCTAAAAACCATGCAGTCGACCAATATATGGCGATCGCTCATCCCGCCAGTGAGTCTTACGTAAATGATCCGTGGGAAGTGAGAATGAGCTTGATACCGTTACAGATATCAATGTCAATGGTGAACGGATCCGAGAATCTACGTGCAGCTTGAGGGATACCACAAGAATCTCTTCAAAGCTATTTGTTTTGTGATTAATCGAGCCACTTAACTTAATCTCCCTTAAACTGACCCAAATTCAAATCAGTGACTTTCCGTTGAAATTAGAATTTTTTCTCTTATACATACTCAAGGATAAATGTAAACAGGCTAAAAAGTACAAATTCGCTCACTCAGTGAATTAATCCCTCATTTTAAATTTTATTCTTGGTGTTTTACTAAAGATTAACCACACCACTAATTTTGTTCTAATCTTTTTCCGAACCCAGAGTTTGAGCCTACTGGCCGTTTACAATAGTAGAGAATACGAAAGGTTCAAGGCGTCAATTGAGATCTTAGGATATTTCAAGATCAGCTATGATCTTGAACAGTGAAGAAAAACGCGGTGAACGAGGCGTGAGGTGCTCTGAACACAAAGTACAAGGATTCTACTTTACGTGCGTTTTTCTAAAAGGCCAGGTGGTATCGGAATACCTCGGAAATATCCTCCTCTACACACTTGTACAGGAAATCATATGGTTTCGCGAGTGGCTCATATCAGAATGTTTTCCCCTGAAATTTTCCGTTAAAATTATTATTGTCATTTAGCAGTAGTCTACCGGCTTATTGCAGATTTTTGATGGGCCCTAGATCTAGATGCTACCAAATTTGGAGATTCTAACCGACATTGCTCAAGAAATTCTTAGACTCCAAATTTCACTTGGAAATAATTCATACTTCAGCTCTGTGTACTTTCTTCCACCCTTAATACCTTTACCCTTCCTGTCTTGCCCTCCAGAATTCTCTATAACGGCTTTCTGCATCAAATGACCTCTCAGTGCCTCCTGCAACCAACCTTCATTATTCATATTTCTCCAAACTCTCTTACACTATCATGCCTTTTACTTATTCGTTATATTTACTTCCAGTAAATTATATTTTCTTAACTATTCTCTACACTCATATCTTGAAAACCTTTAAACTAAATGTTTACACTTGCCTCTAGGGTCAAGTTTCCGAATCGCATAAAACGACGCTTCTAGTAAAATTTTACTGGCCCTTTTTGTGTGTCTTAATTTAAGAAATCCTCTTATGACATTCCACTTTTTGTATTAAAATTAGGTCATCCCGGTTCCAAGATAGACGAAAGAGAAAGTTATAATTCGTATTTAAAAGTCAAGAACTATTCGATGAATTTGACTTCACACACCAGAGTTCGATAGAGGGAATGTATAATTCCTTTCTAGATACTTTTGCGATGCACAATTTGAACAATGATGTTAGAAAGGTATGCCGCAGGGAAAGATAAAAATACGATACATTAGCTCTATGGACTAGATCCATCCATGTCACCTGGATGAAAATATGTTATCCGGTGGCTGTCGAAGTCATTGTTTACCTGTGAGGAAAACACTAAAGGGATGAATATCCGTAGCGTCATATGATACTTCCTCCCGCCGGGGGTAGTAATGGCAGGAAGCCCTTTTATTCCCCTCGTGTGGTTACAGCGTAGGCGGAATTCAGGAAGCGAACTGACTCGTTGAGATGGCGGGATTCGGGTGACATATTCATGTTGCTCACATGCAGTGAGAGAAAGATTGGTGATAAATTGAAATCGTATTTCCCCTCGTTCGCTGAGAGCTTTAAATGTGAATCTCAGGTTACGGATACTTATCATATTAAATTATTTTCACCAAATTTGGTGGGACTTCTTTGTCATGATTTGGAGGGAGGCTTTATGATGGTAAAAAAGGAGGGAGGCATTGTGCTGTGTGTCCAAGGTTTTAAGTTTTCAGTTGAGACAACTTAATACGATGCGATTAGTTAGTTAAGCTTCCTCTAAAGATAGCAAAGGCCAAAGCTGAACCCAAGTCTGTCTGAATGAAAGTAGCTGTACACGGAAAAGTTTGCCTGAACCTCTGAGTTGACAGACTACAAGAGCCTCTCTCTTTTTCCGCAATAAATATTACATATCACTGCCAGGAATGTATCTTTTTTTGATTTTCAATGCCAATAATTTCAAAAGGATCAACGTTATTCTTGTTTATTATTAAAATTGTACTTTCCTTTTCGCTTTCCATGGACTACAAACTTGACGTGTAGAAAAGGCTTGCGTATTTTGACGACCACTACAGCTGTGTTGGTGGAGCAACGATAGTTGCTCCTGGTACACCCATACTAGGAAAGTCAGAGGATAAGAGTCAAACGAAATACATTCCGAGAGGTATCGGGTCTTCAGTGAGGGGATTTTAAAAGCAACTTGACCCCAGTGGGCCGGTCGAGTTAAAACACTAATGATAAATGCAGCAGCAAACCACATCAATTATTTGTCACACACAATGATAATGAACTCAATAGTTATAAGGTTTTTTATAAGGGGACCTTGGAAGCGCAGTGAGTTAGTCCCTAGATTTATCAAAAATCCATTGTGACAGGTAGATCACCAATGAGACTAATGATTGCTATGATTTTTATCATTGAAGAAGAGCGTGTATTCAGTTCACAGTGTATATCTAGTATGTAAAATTATTTCTTAAAATTGTTTCCTTCTGACATCATTGAATCAGACAGACACGCTTGCATATATAGTATGTTCATTTTAGAAAATGGTACCTTATGGTCTGCTTAATTTATTGCCTAGTAGATCGTTAAAACTAGAGTTATTTTTTTAAATAAATGTAATTACAATTATTAATATGAAACCCTGTGCCGCAATATTGACGGCAGCAGAAGAAAAGGAGACTCAGAGGAAGAAAGCCGCTATTAGAGTATAGACTTGGATTGTTTGGGGACAAAGAACTTAGATATTAGCTAAAAATCGAGAATAATGGGAATATTAATATGTTAGGACGACATTTATACGAGGTGAGATGGAAAGATTGCACTTTTTAATATATGAATGTGCCTTTATGAATATGAGTGGGCCTTTAAGAAAATGAAATCTTCCTGACCAGGTTTTGAGTACCGTGGCTGGGGGCGAATTTTTCGTCCGATAAAAGAAAAAAATCTTTACTGTACTCAGTTCTGTACACATTTATTCTCTGGAATAATTTTGAGAAGACTGCTGATTCTATTTATAAATACTACAGCCTTACTCTCATTCAAAAATAAAGGGGAATATGGAAAAGAAATTTCCAATTTCTCTCTTTTCAATTCGCTACGCATCGCTCATTTCGTGACTAAAAATCCTAGTAAGCCCTGGCCGTATTTTCTATTCCCCTTCGTACGGTTAATAATGCCATTCCTTGTCCTCTATCATCCATGTTTCTCCAACACTTAAAATGTCATTTTCAACTTACAATTCTCTGTCGCTACCTCAAACATATTTTATTTTTTTATCACCTTAAAAATTCGTTCACTTTTCGCACCTTATCTTAAAATTTTTCATTCCTTCACGGCTATTTTCTGAAGAGTCGAAAATGCGTATGTAGGCAATAATGTACGTGCACATCTGAAGGGCTTTTGCCATTTCATCCACCTTCTTCGGAAATACCACCTGAATATGTTAACTGAATCTGAACTTCGTTATTTGGTTACAAATTCACGTCCTTTGAGTTTTTAGGAGGTGGTATCTTACGTTGGAAAAAGAAAGGGTAATTCTCTCAATAAGTATTTTATCTCTAAAATAGCTAATCTAATGGCGTGGCTTTACTTTCCCTCTTCTATATTCACAAGCGACTTGTAGGAAAAATAGCTTTTTAAAAATATTTTATTACCTGAATACAGGAGAATTCGAAATGGAACATATAATTGAGGGTACAATGCGGGTCTGTAAAAAATAACTTGGCTTCGATACTCAAATGTCAGAAAAACATACCTGATTTCAATAATAAAAGAGAGGTACTCATCTTGATGTGTTCACTTCAGGATATACATGTACTACGAGCGTTTACTTGTGTATGATATCACAGGCCAACAGTGGTTTTGGTGCCGGAGCTTTTAATGCTGATTTAGAGAACAATTGGGGTGCTGAATTCAATTATGACACTAGTTTTTTCCTATCAGCTATAGCTTTCAAGATATAAATATGCTGTTACTTACGTAAAAAAATCTTCTACATGATGATTAGGGAATATTTTTTATTAGGTAATCTACCGGTTAAGGTAGGTTTTTGGATGGACACAACTATCAAATAAACATTTTGTAACTCCAAACAAAACCCAATGCAGCAACCTAAACTACATCAGGTCCCTCTTCATCTCTGTGTACTTCTTTCCTCCCTTCATCCCATCCAACATCCCTATCCTATTCCTACACTTTCCTCGCTTGCCCAACATTCTCCCCTCTATTACCTTCTTCAACATTCCACTACCGCTCAATACGCCTTTCATCCATTTTTCCTGCCTCCATAGGATTTCTCTCAACAAACTCCTCTCCTCACCTACCATCTCTAGTACTTCCTCATTTGTTTTCCTTTCGGTCCATTTCACCTTCTCCATTCTTCTCCACAACCACATTTCAAAAGCCTCCATTCTACGTCTATCCTCCAGCTTCAGTGACCACGTTTCCGCACCGTACATAGCTACGCTCCATATCAGAGTTTTTACGAGTCTTGTCTTAACATCTCTACTCAACGTCCCTGTCATCAACTCTCTACCCCTTGAGAAAGCCTCCTTGCCTAGCGCAATTCTTCTCCTTACGTCCCTACCACTTTGACCGTATTGGTCCAAAACACTTCCGAGATATGCAAAATGTTCTACCTGCTCTATTTTTTACCCGCCTATTTTAATATTTAGCTTAGCCTTTTTCTTTCTGGAAAACCGCATGACCTTTGTTTTATTAATATTGATTTCCATCCCATATTTATCGCACTGAAACTCCAATTCACTCAGCAATGCTTGCAACCCCTTGGCTGACTGAGCAACTAATGCTTGGTCATCAGCAAACCTAACCGATTTTACGAATTCCCCTCCGACTTTCATTCCTACCTCCAGTTCTTCCCATGCATCTTTAATCATTTCCTCTACATATACGTTGAACAGTACCGGTGACAATGGGCAACCCTGCCTTACACCTCTTCCTAACACTGCCCATTCGGTCTCTCCGTTCCCCACTCGCATGGGAATATTATTATAATAATAAAACCCACTTAATATAAAGACTTGATTTATTTCTAGGGCTGTTAAATCACCCGCAAACACAACAGAATTTTACAGTACAATTAAACACAAAAACTAAATTTTTTTACTGTAGTAAAACAAATTGAAAAGAAAAAAATACATAAAAACATCACTCAACACATCGGAAGCTTCTTTTGCGCGATTTTCTTGAGTGCACTTTGTTCAAACAGTCTCGTTTTAAGCACCAGCAGTAATCTGCCATCATATGATTATCCCATCTTCCTTGGTAGCGAGCTTCCATTTTTTTTATATCCTGGTGAAATCTTTCACCTTGCTCTTCACTTATGTCTCCTAAATTTCCAAGAAAATTGTCTAAGTGGCTGTGTAGGTAGTGAACTTTTGTGCTCATATTACATCCAAGTGATTTGATGTTACTGAGCATAATGTTTACCAGCTCAATATAATTTTCACTTTTGTGATTTCCTAGTAAATTTTTTATGACCTCAACAAATGACATCCATCTAATTTTTTCAATCTCATTCATTGACTCGACAAAAGCAGGATCCTTTGTAAGTTTTCTGATTTGTGGCCCCTCAAAAATACCAGCTTTAAGTTTTTCAATACTTATATGGGGCATCTTTAGTCTTAAGTAGCCGAAGCATGGTCTATCTTTGTCAAGAGCCTTTACAAATTGCTTCATTAGGCCTAGTTTAACATGATGAGGCGGTAAGATGATTTTCTCTCTTTCAACTAAAGATTCAGCCATGATGTTTTCTTTCCCAACAACCAAGTATTCTCTCTTAGGCCACTCCTTCTTAATCCAGTGGTTTTGTGTGTCCCTGCTATCCCAGAGGCACAAGAAACAAGGATATTTTGTGTAGCCACTTTGCTGCCCAAGAAGAAAGTTCACCATTTTTAAATCTACACAAATCACCCAGCGATGTTCCTGGTATTTTATCTTTTGTAAGACCAATGCTATTGTATCGTATTCTTCTTTCATTTTAGTTGAATGAGAGATTGGTATTGCGCCAAACCTGTTACCATTGTGAAGAAGTACACATTTTAAACTACGCTTGGAGCTTTCAATAAACAAACGCCAATCACTAGCATCATATTGAGATAGCAGTCCCATTTTTTCCAAAAGACCCTTAACGTCTAAACAAAATGTAAGATTGTCTTCTTGAGTAAAGAAGGGTAGCATATCTTTTACCTTGTGCGATAAAAACTTATTTTTGTACCGGGTTGCAGTAAATTCTTTTCATGCAGTTTTGATGCTAGTAGTTCGGATACCTTATGAACTAATTTCGCCATCTTTTACCGAAGTCGATGCAAACAATTTTTGTTTTTTAATCTCATTGGCCTACAATATAGAAATATACATAAAACTTATTGACAGTTTATTGAAAATAAAAGGAACACCGCAGATCGGTTATAAATTAGTATACTTATAGATTTATTTAACTTTGAAAATTATTTTCCGGAATATATCAAATATTAAAACAATTAATCGTAAGATGTGCCATATCTAAAAAAGTAGAGCTGTTAAATAAAAACGGAATTTATATTTGGATTCAGCTCTACAAATATAGTTAAAATCATCACAAAGATTCCCGGCACCAAAAAAATTTTTTTTGTAGGCCTGTGCATTAATTAAAAAATTAAAATGAAACCCTGGAGGAAATCAAACCCTGGAGGAAATCGAACCCGCGACCCATGTATTGCCAGAAGAGAACGTTACCCCGACGTCACTGAGGCCGGTTGATGACTTCATCTATATATATTGGGTCAGCTTTCACTAAATAATTGGCTGTTAGTTTGTATCAAATGCCATTAGTTCGTGTAAAATATTTTGACATTTTATCCCAGACCTGTTCACGTTGAAATTTTGTTCCAAACGTCGAAACTTTCCTATTTTTTATCTCCAATTTTGCACGGATTTACCGAAAGAATTTATTTGATGAACAAGCCAGAATAAATCCAGGAGGAATGGTATTGAATTGTGCTCGAGTAAATGCGAAAAACTGTTTTCATAGTAACAACGTGAGATATCCACTCTTTGAAAAGGAACCGTCAACATATTTGAAAAGTTTGAGATTTTAGATTCATTATTTAGTATTTTTCAGGCATCATCTTCTTCTTACTCTTCTCTTATTTTTCAAAGTCAATATTGCGCGACTGCTAATATCATGGATTTTATTAAGTCAATGAGTTTTTTTAAAACATATAGGACAGCTTATGAGTATATCGTTTAGGTAGATAAATCAGCTCAAATTACTTATTTATGGTTCCAGATAGTTTTTATTTTACGTGCTAAGTACCTGAGTTTCTTCAATACTCTCTTATGATATTAGAAAAATTAAATTAAATTAATAGTTCAATGAAAGCCAATGAAACTTTATGATTTTAATTATTTTAGTTTTATAAAAATTTGGTGCGTGTAGGAAATTAAGTTATTTTGCTAGAATGTACCTTCAAGAAACTTATAAATCAATATAATAATGTATAGGCAAACCTGCCTATTCCTGTGGCGTTTTATTTATTAATTATTTAACTTTAAAAGTGAACTCAGTGGACTGTTCCGGGAATAAAAGAAATTAACGTTGATCCGTTCGGGTTTCCAATATCGATAACGGTATCATCAAAAAGCATATCGCGTGCGGAAGCGTATTTAAGGTAATGGGCGTACATTCCAAAAATTTTGATTAATCAAACTTTTGGCTTTTTAGTGAAAAAAGTCATCAAAATTTCATCATTATTCCATTTGTTATTCTCTCGGAGTTTGACTTTTGAATAAATAAAAGCAACAAATCATTTGAAGTGGTTTGGAACGATAATGTTACACATATGACTTTTTAGCCGATTCAATGTTTTCCTTAGCAGTCTTCCGTTGCTCATCCTGGTATCCTTATCTATTTGTACCTACTATTCAAATATTTTTCCTCCTTATTTGCAATGGCTAATAATCTTATTGTTATTCAATTTTCGAATACATCACTTGTCGTCCTTTTCATTTAAGTGAAATACAAAAGTTACTTGAGAGTTGAGGATAATTATTTTCTGCGAACATTTAGAGGTTTTGTGAAGGTAATTCCGACTGATATATATGACACTATAATTTTCGGATAGTTTCGGTCATTCAATTAACTAAATGAATTCAGTGCCAGCTTCTCTGAAGTAGGTCAAAGAATGAAATTGTTCTCTCTTTTTTCCTCACTCCGCAGAAAACACTCGGCCACTTCAGGGAGGCAATTTAGACTGCAAATAGAGTCACGTAAACACGTACGACTTCCTCTCTTTCGGTTGGAGAAAATACTCTTTTCTGTCGAAACTTCTTAAGGAAAGGAAGGTTAGGAAGAGTCCTTTTTGTAATATAAATCACGTTAACTTTGCAGTCCAATTTCCGGTAAATTTGGGTATGAAGCGTCATCGTGCGCTTCATAAAGTGTAAAACCTAGTAGGAAAAGCGTGAAAATGCTGCGGAATGGCCGTGCGGCAAACTGCACAAGCCCAGAAGTGCGGTCAAAATTTATCTCGTGCCATTTCACAACTTTAGAGAACTTCTTGTGAAAAATATTTCTTTCTTCTTACTTCTTTTTCCGAGAGCTATTTTATTTTTCCAATATTTCGTTGAAATTAAATAATATGAGGAATTTAATAGTTGATCATCAGTTTATTGGGAAACTGTAAAAGATTTCTACTACATCTCGTTGACTCCTCATATCTAAATCATCCAGGACAGTGATATTATATGTACATATACATATAAAGTCATTGTTCCCGATGATTCAACTAGGAGTCAACGGAATGCAGTAGAAATCTTCCAAGGTAGCTTTATATATATATATATATATATATATATATATATATATATATATATATATATATATATAAACTTTTGGACGGCACAATAGAACACAGAATAAAACAGATAACACGTAAAAGGACACTCACACTGTAGATGATTTTAGCTTTCGGCCTCCTCCGAGGCCTTCTTTAGGTCAGACGCTGACCTGAAGAAGGCCTCGGAGGAGGCCGAAAGCTCAAATCATCTACAGTGTGTCCTTTTACGTGTTATCTGTTTTATTCTGTGTTATACTGTGCCGTCCAAAAGTTATATTGCTCTCGTGAGTACTTCCGCATCATCGATACTCCTACTCTACATCAAGTCCTTCTTCATCCATATGTACTTCCTTCCTCCCTTCATCTCGTCCAACGTCCCTATCCTATTCTCCCCTCTATTACAGTCTTCAACATCCCACTGCCGTTAGATACGTGCTTCATCCATTTGTCCTGCCTCCTTCCAACTTCTCCCAACGAACCCCTCCTCTCGCCAACCTTACCTAATACTTCCTCATTTGTTTCCCTTCTGGTCCATTTCACCTTCTCCATTCTTCTCCACACCCTAATTTCAAAAGCCTCCAATCTACTTACATCTTCCTGCTTCGGTGACTAAGTTTCCACACCGTACATAAATGAGCTCCGTATTAAAGTTTTACGAGTCTTTTTTGTTAACATTATTACTCAACTTACCTTTCATCAACTTCCTCCTCCTTTGACAAAGTACAAGAAACTGGGGGAGATGCCGCGACAGTAGTTTTTAACGGAGTCATCCGCTAACATGCATTTAAATGCAACAATGTCATAGAATTCATGGAGAATGGTTTTTAAGATCTGAAATTTTTGTATTCCTCCTCCTTGTGTGTGTTTATGCAAATCTTTGACAACAATATTCTGATCTGAAAGTATTAGGGTTTATGTGAGTGCACTTATATATTATGCACTTATATGTTCCAATGTAGGAAATAAGTAATTTGTAATATCTCGTCATCCCGATCGTGTTCAAATAATTTTTTAAATAGGTTTACAAATCATATTTTCAATTAATGTGAAAAAATATAATGAATTGGCGCGTATTTAATTGTATTCCCCTTGTCTCCATGAACTAAACTGCAAGTGATTAGAAATATAAGCAGTAAATTCCCCTTCCTAACTGTCCAGCACATGTAAAAATTATGTGCTTTGGGTCAGATTACGGCAAACAGGACGTTGCGCTTCAAAGCGGCTAGTACTTCAGAAGCATTAAATGCATAAAAGGTCAAATTCAAGCCCAGGACATCTCAGGAAGTTGAATCAATGTAGGTAGCGTACGCGATGTTCACTCTCATAACACCCAGTTCACACCGCTCCCTCATGAACGCTGACCCTTGCACTCTCCCTCTCTCTTGAAAGATTCCCCTTAAAATAAAGTGAGGGACCGACCAGTCGTACTGGATCGGTGGTAGGTCGAGGAGGGTTGTGAAGGCGTCCCAGTGGAGTAACTAAGTGGGCGGCCGAGGGTTGTGTGCGTGTGGGTGGATTGACGTGCATGCTAAGGGGTGACGGACTGAGGAGGGCCGTCTCCATGATCTCCATCCAATTGGGGAGACGCGACCAACCCCCACCCCTCCCCAATGTTTGCTCTCCTCCAGACTTCAGGGTCGGACAGGAAGCGGGACTCGAGGGGTGGAGGGAGGGAGACAGCGGGGAAGGGTGGAAAGCAACATATATTAGTGAATATGGTGGGGGAATGAGATTGGTGGGCTTGCTGTGGCGTGAGTGGGAAGGAGGGTCGTGGGTGGAGAGTTAATATAAATTGGAGTGGACGACCTGCCCCATCAATCATCAGCCTTTCCACTTCAATCCTCCGTCTTGTCCATTTCCTCCTCTCCTCCTTTTTCTCTCCCCTCTCCAGTAACCAATCCCCCCCACCTTTTTATCTCTCCGTCTCGAGCATACCCCTCTTCTTTGCCACTTCTCTTGTTTCCCCAACTCGAGCCCTTATATCTGTCACGACGGCGTCCTAATCCTTCAAAGGAGCTTTCCACCTCGATTTCGTCCTCTCTCGATCGCTGCGCTTGTCTCCCTCGAAGTATTTGCGGGGAAATAACGCCTCCCGATATCCTCAGCCGCAATTCCTCTCCGTGTATCTTCTCCCCTCCTCCAACCGCACCCTTTTCCCCTCTCTCTCTTTTTCGTGACCGCAACTTGTAGTACCAATCGTGCGGGTCCACTGGTCTTTTGTTCTTTGAATCGGTTGTCGAGCAGGATGTCAGTTCAACGCCTATATCCCCCCAATTGGCGATGTTTTGCCATGTGAGAATCCTTTTTGTTCGGGGTAATTCTGATGCACTGATCCACGTAAAATTGCATCGGTGTAACAATGGATGCACCATTTAAAGGGTTATTAATTTGTCCCAAGATAGTTTCTAGGAATTTTCTGCATATTTATCGTAACTATGCATGAGGTATGTGTAATTTTTCATCGTTGTTGAATCCACGATTTCACTGCAAAATGATTTATTTAATCAAAACTCACAATGGTACGCATCGTGTTGTATTAATATTATTTAATGTTTCGTAATTTAATTAGCATCTTTGGGTACATATTTTCGCAAAAAGGCCTGTGTGATGGCTTAAATTCGTAAATGCATTAAAACAATGTTCCTTGTTTTAAGTTAAAATTAGTTTATCTTTCATTTACTTAGTGGAATGATAACTATTTCCACAAGCTTCAGTAAACTTCATAATGTTAGCCTCCATCCGTTCCATTTATTTTGTCGTTTATGAGGTACGGTTATGTAATTGAGGTAATCTATTTTTCTTGTTGAAATACATTTAGTAAGTTGTGCATGCGTATGTAATTCGATATTCCCTGTGTTATTTGATTTTAGGTGGAGCATTTTCTCTTTTAATATTTAAAGAAGTGAACATGAGTTTTATTTATGCTAAAACTTGAAATATACCTTAATAAATATATTTTTACTCAGCCTTATTTATTTCGATTACTCCGATTAGATTTCAGTGTCTCAGGAATTAATGAAAAAAGGACTAAATACAAGATGAGAGATGTGTTTTCAGAATAAATGCTAGTTAAATTCACGGAATAAATACTTAATAATGAACGGAGTCGTCACCCGATTTTGCGTTAAAAATAGCGAAAATCGTATCTGATAAATGAATGTGACCATTTTCCCTTATTTGACATGTCGTTACTCTAAAAAATATTAAACCCTGCTTTTCTTTACTTTGCTGAATTGCTAATTATTTTGCTGAAATTAATAGCACTCCCACATTGATTTTTTTGCCGAGAATTAAAGTATCAAAATTTAGGTTAATCCCTTTTCGTGCATATATTATGTTGTTGCTTGAAAATATTAGGAGAGAACTGTCAGCGTTATAAACCCAATCGGATTTTATAAATACACGTATTTATTTTACTGTGGGAAACTTATTGAAAAAATTACATTTTAGTATTGTACCCTATCGTTTTTTTTTAAATCTTAATTACGTTTGATTTTGAAGTTACCAAATCCAGAGCACCTCATCACCTATCGATTGTCTTCTCCTTGGAATGAGAATTACGCTGGGATAATGTGTTTCTCTTTCCTTAAAGTTGAGTGTATACATCTTGAGATAATGGGACATCCACGCTTTCCTGTAATTATCACGAAGTTCTTAATCGTGGAAAGGAATAGTTGCCATCATGTTATTTCTATTTTATCGCTATTATGACTTTAATGAGAGCACCAGTAAAGGATAGAATTCACTAGGAGCATGCCGTTAGTTTGATCATGAAACCCTGAATTTTTATTCTGTGGTGAACCACATTAGGGGAGGTGGAAATTATTTTGTTATTATTCATTTGGACGCATTAATTAGCTACACAGTGCATAATTAACGTTCCTCTTTTATTGCCAGTGGCCAAATCGATTTTCTCTGTCCCGGATTTATTGGCCGCGTTCATTTTAGCCTTTGGCGTATCGTGGAATTCGCGCCGTGTTCCGCAAGGGCGACCCCGGAGTACCACGTACACCACCGCCGATATTAATTTCGGTGTTTTTGTTCTTTTTATTAATTTACTCCACCGAAACTCTCATTTGGTTTAAATGAGGATCGCGGGATGCAGGGGAGGATTCCCACGCGCAAATGCTCTGTTAGTAAGCCAACATTTACTTCTCGGGGAACATTCGCAATTCATCTAAGAGGTGATTATGGGCAGGAGTTCTACGGCGAGTGTGTTGCATTTACAAAAATAATGCTATTGGCGATCCAATCCTTTAAAGTTTCACAAGGAGGAGGATAGAATGGATATCCTGTAGACTGAGATCATCCAATTTTCTCAGTTCATACCTTCATGTATTTGTTCTGAACTGTATTGTGTTGTGAAATACAGTTGGAACGCCATAGTAAGTTTACTTGGATGGATAGTTTATTTTGTTTACAGTACTTATGTATATTACATGTATATATACTAAATACAAGATATAAATAATTAAACTAATGGCGAGTGGAATTGAAACAATTTGATAGCAGGACCAGACCCTTACCAGGCCTCACTACAGTAAGACCGTCTTCAATTCCGAGTTATTTCTTCTTCCTTCATTCTGTCCAACATTCCTATCACTTTCCTGCATCTTCTTCGTTTGCCCAACGTTGTTCAGTATATTACGAAGGGGTAGAAATAGAATAGGCATGTTGAATGAAATTAAGGGAAGACGGAAGCATACGTAATTGAAGAGGGGCGTTTTTAGTGTCATAGTGTTTTGTGTGTTTTAGACTAGGCGAGGAAATGCATTGTTGTAGCATTGTGTATCCATGAAATACCTGCCTTAATTGATAGAATATCCAAAATGTGCAGATAAACTGAATATAGAAGCTAGGAATGCACTGCTGTCGGCCATATGTAGAAGATAGATTCGTCCACTCCAGCACATTCCATTCTTCTCCATTCACATTAATTAGTTTACAAAAATTATTAATTAATTTATTAATACCCTCACTCCCTGCCTAGTTGATTAAATGTGCTGTAGCCTTAATTTGGCCGTATGTACGTATACACATGTATTTGTCTCCTTGTCTCTCGGTGTTCATTGCGTGGTGTTTTTTTTTTGCAAATTTCCCTTCATTTAATCTTCTAACTAATTCATTATTCGTCAAGAACTTTTCAAACTATCTAGTTCTTCTTTGTCTTAGACTTTGCCTATGTTTCTCTCACGTACGCTTATCGTTTATATTATGTATGTTCTTGCATACATAAATATATCTTTAAAATCATATCGTCAGTTGTTACAGAAAGGTTTGCTCGCTCTTTACCCATTATTTTGCGCGTGAAAGCATATCTCATACGCATAATTAAATTTTAATTGAATTTGCCATAGTGCTGCAGGATTAAACCACCGCCACCGATTGCCGCTCACTAAAAGTCTTAAAAATGGATTTGAAAATGATACCATTTGTAAAACCCAAAATCTCATAAGTACATTGTTCCCTATTCTACCTTCTTGGACAATTATGAAATTGAAGCGTAAACCGCGATAGACGTGTCAAAATATGTAAGCTATGGGACAAAACTACCTATATATTTTGACTGGGTTAGGAAAAATGGATTCCGGAAAGACTCTAGTTAGAAAATAAACTTTTTCAATCTCGGGATTAATGTACAATATGCGTGGTGGTATTTTTGCGTAAAGTGGTATTTTGCGTGAAATATAATCATACAGTCCACCGCCTAAGAATAGCAATCCATTTATGGCGGATGAAGGTCTAATGAACCCAGTCATAATTATCCATGATGCTTCATTAATGCGCACCGACCCGAAACACGCCTTAATCCGAATCCTTTCAAACTCGATTATAATCTCCTCTTCATGACCCCATGCTTTCCATTTGGCTAATCAAAATGGTGGCTTTTTAAGTAGGATATCTTCCGAACTCCCTGCCTTCCACCGTCATCCTATTTAGTCTCTTTATGCTTGGGGATTACTCTCATTTTCATTAAAGCAGTCAACAGGAGAAAGAACGTCTCATACGACAAGAATTACCGTTGCCTTGCCATCACAAGCAACCAGTTAATGTGACTGCCCTGAGAAGCGACACCTCTTAGCATATACTATATGTCACCTTTTGGGCAAAGAGTCGACACCAATTCCGTCACCCCCTCACATTTTCCCGGTCCTCCTTGTGCCATCAATTATCTTTAACGCACCGTCGTCGTGCCGTTTAAGATCATCTCCTGACAGAACTGCCAAAACCGTAGCCTCATCGTGGGGGAAAGAAAGAAATCATCGCATAAACTTCGCCCTCGGGAAGACCGATCCGCCAAATGTGCTTCCAGAATGTTTTTTTTTGTATTCTGTCCACATCCCGAGCCGGATCTTATTCCCGGTCTTCTTTGAAAAGAGCCGCGGTCCTTCTTAAAGCCCTCCACCGGACCCCTCTCTATTCTTCCCCCCCCCCCCAAAGCCTAAACCTCGTTGTCAGCGACTGAAAAATCTCTCCAGCACGTCGGGTCGGTAGCACCCTCGTCAAAGCCGTAAAAATCCTACCTAACTGTGGTGCGAGTAGGGATAGGTATGGGGAAAGGGATAGGGGGAGGGAGCATTAGCGGGGGAAAAAAAGTCCCCTTGTCTAGGCCTCATCCCGTCTGTCCGTTCCCGTCGCCGAAGCAACCCCAGAGGCGGGGCCCTTTGGGCTGTAGTGAGGGGGGTGGATGCGGGGAGATCACCCGCTGTCCAAACAAACTGGGACTGTTCCCCCCCGGCCTCTCTCCTTTCCTTTCCCTCGCCCCTAGGCCACGTGCCCACTCACCTCGTCACGAAACTCCCGCTAGCTTCCAAACATAGAGGGAAACCCCGCCACGCTCTTGTCTACTCCTCATTCCCCCCTCATATCGGCGATCGCTTTCTGGGGCGGAAAGGGGATTGGGGTGCGTCCCGAGGACCTCCCGCTGAGGTTGGAAGTGGACGGGGAATGGGAATAGTCTGCGGTGGTTGGGAAGACAGCAGAAGGATGGAAGAGTATAAGGGGAGACTTTCGCTATTGTTGAAAGTTTGCGGTGGGGTGCCGAAGTTGGCCGGGTGAAAGGTACGAAATAGGAAGAACCGCTGCGTAAGGGAGTGGGACTACAGAGAGGATAACTCTTCGCTCCTAATTGACGCTGCTGGCATGTGGCGAATGTATGAAAAGTTTTTGTCTCCTTTCTTCCGCTTTGGCATCAGTTGAAGGTGGACTTTCTGCCTCTTATCAAGATCAAATACCTTCTCACCTTCCGGTCGTATTCTCGCTTTCGTTGAACTCAAAACTTACTTTGGTGTAGCGGAAAGCAGTGTTTTATCTTTGGGTGACAGGCAGATTATTTCAGAAAAACGTAGGTGACGTAAACTCTATACAGTCTTGAAACGGACAGAAAAACTTACTAGAAGAACAATCAGTATTGAGTTTTTATACAATCATCTTCCCCGTCTAAATGCAAGAAACATTTTTACGACAGTGCTGCCAACTTGGAATAGGATCAAAATTCGTTTCAAGTTAATAAAATCTCTGTGGGTAAACTACATGAAAATTGATTCTACGAGACCAGCAATTTTATGATCGCGATGTGTTTTGATTACTTGATACTTATGACATTGCTATGATTGGATAATCGTCCGATTTGAAATTTTTACGTGATCAATGAATTTGTAAAAAGAATTTTAAGCCAAAAATCTGTCAGGTACCGTTAGTCGTAAAAATAATTACACTTAGTGCATCATATCTTTTGAATTATCTTTTGGACAGTGCCGATATCAATATATGTATCCTATTTATTAAATCATAAAATCACCATTAGTGATATTTTATATTTTTCTATCGGTTTACTTTTTTGAATATTTTGATTTCTCCTCTCATAAACTATGAAGGGCTTTACCTAAAGCATTGAACAAATAAAGCATTCAGACATTGAAATCCTCCTAAAGTTTTTCCGATTCTATCAAGCTTAAAACCAAAAAGTGTATGAGTTCATGCTTAGCTATTAAATTATTAAACATTCTGTATAGTTTGCTTGAATTCCATACTGTCATTTCATTACTCTCAAGCTGTGTGACATATGAAAGCGTTTACCTGAAAGCACTGTCTCTTTTGGTGGTAAAAGATAAAATTTTACCAATACGATTTGGAAATTTCTGAGCAAAAATATGTCAGACAAAGAACAATATGACCGCTCATGTAAATTGATGGCATTAAATTTATTAGATTGCCCTTCACTGAGAAATCTTCTCAGAGATTATTTTGAAACATACTCATCAGGTGTCATGAATAGGATTGTTTCGGGGGCCTACCACCCCCTGCCACACGCCCTTTTGGCAGTTTTGCGGGGATATGTTATGCTTATGTAGTTTATGTACACTGGCTCTTAAGCCCAATCGGTTTTTTATTGTATCATATTACAAGTAAAGAATTATGAAAGGGAGATACAAAAATTAGACAATAAATTCCGGTTGTGACGAGAATCGCTTTAAGGATAAAATAGTTTTGCAATGAAATAAAAGGGAAAATAATGGTTTGCGGAAGGAACCGTGATTCCAATGGCTTTAACTCAAATGAATATATGTATCGTAAGGAACAAATGTTTACTATGCATGCATACACTTCGTAAGCAATTTGAAACAATCGTTGAAGTTTATTTTCGATGGGCACTTCTTCATGGTCTTCATTGGCAATACTCTTAATCATTTTTGCTCTTTATGATGTACAGCATAGTTGTATTCGTGTCCTTTTCGTTTCATATCCCATAACTTTCATTCCCGTACTTCCCGAATGGGATAATTAGCAAGATATAAAAGCAAAATCATTAACACAGTAATCAACCCGAAGGTTGGTTTGGTGGGTGACCCAGTACTATATCTTATCCGGGGTGTGAAATTCACACAACAGGGTAGGGGGTGTCAGGATCCTTTCTTTGTACCGGTTATGGTTTCCTAGGAAGACCTGGTACATGAAAAATTCACATAATTCACACACCCGGGTCCTCTGGACCCGCTCTACCCCTGGACTACGGCGACGCAGAAGCAATCTAGGAATCGAGAAAATTGCTGAGCTATCGAGAAAATCTACTTTATACTGAGATCTGCGATCTTATAAAGAGCCCAAGTGTTCCGATTACTTGGCCAAGAGATGGCGTTAGGGAGCTGTTACACCCACCAAAGGAGAAATAGACAAATACAAGAGGAGAATGGACAGTAGATTTGCAAGCATACAACATCCTAAAGGATAGGAACGGTGCGTTTCATGGCACGCATAGCCAGAAGAAGAGACGAGCCACATTGGCCATACCACATAGCTTGACTCCGCCTTCCCCACCTCACCTATGTTCGTCCTTTGTGTGTTCCTTTCCCCTTTCCTTATATCTATTTCTATGTGAATGAATATTTGTTCGCCGTATGTTGGGTTTTCGTAGCAAGAAATCAAGAGCTCTACGGCCTCTAGGTTAAAATAATAAGGGGGGAAAAACTCCGGCCTCCGTTTTTCACGGCCATTGGAGTTTTCCCCCCTTATTATTTTAGCGGGTTTTCGTGTTTGAATGTGTGTGTATATATATATATATATATATATATATATATATATATATATATATATATATATATATATATATATATATATATATATATTCATTCACATTGAAATAGAGATAAGGAAAATGGTAAAGGAAAACATATAAAGGACGAACACAAAAGAGGTGGGGATGGCGGATGTGAGCAGATCACGAATGTAAAAATATTTTCCTCGTCCCGGTCGAGGAAAATATTTTTACATTCGTGATCTGCTCACATCCGCCATCCCCACCTCTCTTGTGTTCGTCCTTTATATGTGTTCCTTTACCATTTTCCTTATCTCTATTTCAATGTGAATGAATATTTATATTCGCCATATGGCGGTATTTCGTGTTTGAATGTGTATATATATATATATATATATATATATTATATTATATATATATATATATATATATATATATATATATAATTAGGTAATCTACCGGTTTAGGTAGGTTTTCGGATGGACACAACTATCAAATAAATAATTTGTAACTCCAAACAAAACCCAATCGAGCAACTTAACTACATCAAGTCCCTCTTCATCTCTGTGTACTTCTTTCCTCCCTTCATCCCATCCAACATCCCTATCCTGTTCCTACCCTTTCCTGCCACCCTTCTCCCCTCGCTTGCCCAACATTCCCCTCTATTACCTTCTTCAACATTCCACTACCGCTCAATACGCCTTTCATCCATTTTTCCTGCCTCCATAGGATTTCTCTCAACAAACCCCTCTCCTCACCCACCATCTCCAGTACTTCCTCATTTGTTTTCCTTTCGGTCCATTTCACCTTCTCCACTTCTTCTCCACACCCACATTTCAAAAGCCTCCCAATCTACGTCTATCCTCCTGCTTCAGTGACCACGTTTCCGCACCGTACATAGCTACGCTCCGTATCAGAGTTTTTACGAGTCTTGTCTTAACATATCTACTCAACGTCCCCGTCATCAACTCCCTCCTCCTTGAGAAAGCCTCCTTGCCTAGCGCAATTCTTCTCCTTACATCCCTACCACTTTGACCGTATTGGTCCAAAACACTTCCGAGATATGTAAACTGTTCTACCTGCTCTTTTTTTTCCCCGCCTATTTTAATATTTAGCTTAGCCTTTTTCTTTCTGAAAAATCGCATGACCTTTGTTTTATTAATATTGATTCTCATCCCATATTTATCGCACTGGGATGAGAATCAATATTAATAAAACAAAGGTCATGCGATTTTCCAGAAAGAAAAGGCTTTTTATTAAATTACCGCGGTCCTCTTCACTGAAATGGTATTTCATTGTCTGGGCTTCCTTTTGTTGAAGTCTTATCTCAAGAGTCCCCTCGGATATAAATTGAATATAACACCTCTGTAAGGCAATTTTCATTTACACGGTCATTTTAACACGGATTTGGTTGGTAATAGACATGATATTAGAATGTGCATCCACTTTATAAATTAACTTTTGTCGTCAAAGTTGACATCACGGTATTTCATTTAGTTAGCCTTTCTGGGTTCCAAAAAACTAAGCAGCTGTCAGGGGTAATCCTAGGTTAAAATCGAATTGATGTCTGTCAACACTCCTGCTTAACTCAAAACGTGATCTTCTTAGCACCGGATTAGTCTGGGACACCATAGGCGGTATAGAAAAAGGGATTGACTATCTTGCCACTAACGTGTGAATTCACGCCCGGCAGGGATTAATGGGAAGATATTTCTATCCCCTCGGCTATCCGAGCAGCCGTTGGGTCCTCCTCAATATTGCATGGTATTTTACGGAGAGATAAAAATCTCCATGTAATTCATGAGTTTTCCAACCGAACTCACTTGTACCAGAGTAATAAAAGCGTTTGCCCGTTTGAAACAAAAAGTGGCTTGGCCTATATTCCTGCTATAATATTTTGAATAGATATGAAATGTGTCGGTTAAAATATCTATATGTGGTCATAAAATCAGAGTGAAACTAAATTACTGCATGAAAGCTACAAAAATACTCCATGCAGTCAAAAACTGCGCTTTATTTACGTACTTGTTTCTGCTCGTCTGCTCTGTCTCGGAACTGAAATAGCTAAAAGTGTTCTTTCTTTCAATTTCATATTGAATTAGATTAAAATGTATTATTTCCAAGACAATAGTATTCTGAACCACTATACTAACGCTTATATCCAGCTTTCGTCGGTCTCATCCAAAGTACCCATTTGGTATCTGCTTTCCTTTCCGAACCCGTGTAACATTCTTCCAAATATGAGTTTTTAACGAGCATAGGATCAACACAAATTATTCTCGCGATTCACAATTTTTAAAAACCAAACAGTGAATCGCTCCAAATTCAAACATCGGGATATTGTTTTCTGACAATGGGTGTAGTCACAAAAGCTTTCATTGCGTAAAATGCCTTTCATAGGTGTTAGTGGTCCTAGAGTCAGCCTCACGCAAATAAATCTCGGCTAGTTAATCGAGATTGGCATTGTTTTGCAACTCTAGTACCTAGATACGGTAGCAAGGTTATTGTTTGCCATAAATGGAACATTGACGTCGGAAACGATTGAAATAACAAGGATTTATTTCCATTACTCATATTCTCCCTAATATCTGCTAAGAGATAAAATAGCGATAGTCTATGGTAGGAAACGTGTCTACGATCAATTGAAAGCTATTAACAATAGCGAACGCCTTTGTCTTATAAATGAATATACGAACACATTTCATGTATCCCCTTCGTTTGACTTACTCCGTTTTCTGAGAATATTTTTCTTCAGTCAATCGAAGAAGGCTGTGTAAATCCTTGGGAGGAAGCTTTTATAAAAGAATTAGATGAAGTACAAAGATAATCCTACAGATTCGTCAAACGTTATTACAATAAGAAGATGAGTGTGACAGACCTTTAAGAGGACTTGGGCTGGGAGTCGCTTGAGGTGCTAATAGAAAAAGCGAGACAGACTCTTAACAAGATTGAAAACACACGAGCTTTTAACAATGACACAAAGGGAATTGTTAGGGCCTTATTTGGGTAGACAACAAAGATAAAGCAAGGGTGATATACTCGAGTAAAGATACATACAAATATTTGTTTTTTTCCTGGAAAAATTAGGAATCATAACAGTAAAAAATCAGTCATAATTATAAAAGTAAAGAAGCTCGACTTACAAGCGAGGATAAGATTAAAAGCTGAGTAGACATCTGGTACATTCGTAGGTGCATGTGCCTTAGTAGGTTAGTTGCTGGCATGCGTATTTGCATGTGTACAAGTTAAAATGGGTTTTGTATGAATTTTTACATATCTTTGGAAGCGAATTGGCATGCTTTCTGTAGTACATTCATTAGGTATTCCCAAGTCAAAGTTGGAAGTCTTGAAAGTCTTCTCTAAATCCACGAAACAAACATACATCCTGATTACAATCTAAGTTCTTATATTAGTGTCTTGTTGTTTTAATTACATCACTTTAATCACATCAATTACTCTCCCGTTTGTTAAACCCAAACTGATCATTTTCTGAGTAGTCATCTCATAGTAAGTTTTTTTCACATTTATCTATAGTCCTCCCCTTAATATATCGAGTATCCCGCGAGTTGCTCCAAGAACGTGCGGAAGGAGGTGTAAGGTCACCAGTTATTCACACATGGTTACCTTTCAATCTATTTAAATGAAATCTAAAGATATCTCTTGACCAGAGTCCATATACGTCTTTCTACCTCGTTTTCCAAATTGTCCTTAACGATTCCTACAGTTTTGTTTCCGAATATCGATATCCTTTGTTTTAATTTTCACAGCTTTGTTCATTTGCACCTGTTTAGTTTTCCACTCAATTTTTTTTAAGACGCCTGTTATTTTTTTCCAGTTAAGCTGCTTTATTTCATACCACGTGTGCCTTCCTTCGCCGATCCAATTCCTTTGTTGTACTTGAAAAATACACGACCAAATTCCTCTTTAAGCGTATATGCAACGGAGATTAAGACTTTAAGAATATTTTAATCATTTTCGAGTATTTTTTATCAATAAGTAATATTAAAATTTTCATAAAAGCATCCTTTACTTCGACATTTGCAGTATCCAGATATTTCTTCCCGTCTCGTCTCGATGTGAGATAACTTTGTTTCAAAAGTACCATAAATGTATGCATTTTATTTTATGTTCACATACCCAGATCTGAATTTAAGTCTGAATATTGATTTAGCCAAAAAACTGAGCTGTTAATGGCCTAAACAAGAGTGAAATGTTAGTACCCTTTTCACGGATGACTGTGGTGTATACAATATTAGAATTTGCAAAAGAATAGTTGGTATATGTCTACAAATATTTTTATTCAAAGCGATGAAGTGCTGGTGCGTGGTTCAAAAATGTTATTTTCACTCGGCCCACCTATAGTTAATAATTACTTTCCTAGCATTGTAGTTCTATATATTTATTGTAGAGCTTACTTTTTCAATGAATGGCTTCTTCATTGTTTCAAGTTCTTTATTATGTTCTACCCGGAATCCTTTGAAATCACATTTATCCAAGGGATAATTTATTATATTCTTTAATTTTGTTTCATTACAGATGATGACTTATCTCATCCAATGAATCCAATACGTAATCAGGTCAGAGGGATTGATAACTGAAATATCTAAAATTTTATTGTCTCTCTTTTAATTATTACGAACAGATGCAATTAACATAGAGATAAAGAGGGATATGATTTAGAGTATGTAGCTCGATTGTGTTTTGTTTGGAGTCACAAGATAATTATTAGATAGTTGTTTCCATCCAAAAACCAACCTTAATCGGTAGATTACGTTATAATTAATAAGATGCAGTTGATAGTAAATGAGCTTGTTGAGTAATGTACTTCGTGACTCCTTTGACTCATAATTGTAAGAATTTATCTCACTACTGTAGGTGCTGCAATTAATCGACGAAATGTTACACACCCATCGATATTCATTATTGTATTCTTATTGTGTGTGGAAGAGAGTAAGAATCACTTGTCTTCTAGTTACTTACCTCTATGCTAGTAACGGTTGGTCTGTTGCACGAAGATGCCGATTTGTGTTTTTATTTTAACTTTCTATGGTGCACGAGTCAGTTCTAGCTCTACGTTCATACTGGTTCACGTAGCAAATCTGCTTGGATGGCAATTCATTAATCTTAAATGGCAGTCTATGTGGTCTCTCAGGTGCTTAGATTATAAAACCTAGAGGATTATAAAACCTAGAGGACTTATATCTATGAGATGAGAGAAACGAAATTTAACGAATAGATTAGTTATTGAAGTTAGGTTAATAAAAGCACCTTAATATGTCTACTTATCGCACAGTTGTAGTGCATCACGCTTATCGATCGCCAGGATCTATTTGAAACGGATATCGTGTTTAGTTTACTATGAATTTCCACACCAAGAGTTGAACACCCAGTATTTACATTTAAAAAAAAAGGAATTTTATATTAAGATTTGATTTAAATTTTAAGGGATAGTGATTCAGTATATTATTCAGAGAAAAATCGAGAGAAAAAATGGGTTAAAATAATTCAATTTTATGTGATTATTTTACTAGAGATGGAACCATGACGGAATTTCTATGAAAGTCTTTAGTCTTTCTCTTATGACATTATATTTCATATAACGCCAATTCTACGCTAAAAATTTCTGCACTGTATGGGTTGAATTCATCTTCCTATCTTGATGCGCGTTGGACCGTCGTGGCGGTAAGAATTTAAAAACATGACAAGGCATTGGCGCCGCTCACATAGTTATTTGTGATTGCCATGTCGACCTTTTTTTATTCTAATCGGTTTACGTGTAGTTGTCTAAATGACGTATGCAAGCATTTAAGTCATGAATCAACAATGAGGGAAGGCCGTTCTAAAATGAACGTGTGTGATAATTCATAGCACATGTCTAATCCTTGGACGTCAATTTGTGCCGTTTGCCGCGGGCAAACAGGCCAGTGGTTGTAATTGACGAGTGGTGGGGGGGAGTGGGACTATGGGGGAAAAACGAATGTGTCACCCGCAATTGTTCGAAGTCACCCAGGTGGGGATGGAGATAAGTAGGCCGAGTCCAGTGGAAACACAAGCTCGGGTTGCGGCAAGCGCGCTCCCCGCCGGGCCTGGTGCGTCGCCCCTTCCCCTTCTCCCGCCCTAAGGAGGGATGACACCGGTGTGGGGCGGAGGGAGCAGGTCACGGCGGAGACGACTCAGCCGCGATCTGTCCCTGCGACTGCACAGTGAAAGGCGTCAATCGATTGGCATTGCTCTGTGTCTTGCTCTTTGTGGAGCCAGGCCTCTTTGAACTCTCCCGGAATGATTATAATGTACACGAGCGGAAAGCCGGTTCGCAGAGTAGAAGGTCCAATACCACTCAACGACAATTTGACTTTGGGAAGCATTCACCAAAAAATGCTCGCATGAATGTCTGGGGACCGTGAAATTTAGAGTTTGATTGCGGGTTCATATTTTTTAAAAATGACCGTAGCTTTCTTAAGGTGGATTGAACAATAAGGGATCGTAAAATATTGTTTTGCGTCATTTGATAAAACACTTCAATCCCAGCGCTTAACACAAATCATGGCTAAATTCTATGCTTTATTAATATTGTGAATTCATTTTATGTGAAAAATACCATACATTTTTTATCTTTATAAATTACCCCACGATTATCCAACATGGCCAATGTGGTTGTAAGACAGCTGGCATGGGAAAAGAGAGGAATGATTGAGTGTGGGGAAGTGTGGGTCACTTCCCATCACTTTTTGCTGTGTTCGTGAATTTTGCATTAGAATAACGAAACATTGAATATTTTAGTCGGACGGTCACTCGTTCATATTCGGCACTGGTTTTGGAGCTGGCAACGTAGAGCGGAGTTTGAGTTATTCCAATAAAATAGTAACATGGTTGATACATTTATAATAAGTTAAATCTAGCATTGAATTCACGATCTTCCACGGCCTCCTATCGGTTATTTTTTATGTTTTGACGTTTTGCGACGAAGTTCATGACGAACTGAGGTCCACACGTTCATTTAAATGCCCACACGGTGGGAATATAAGAAGAAGAATTTCGTTAAGCAAAGAAACTTTCAAATAACTAGGGAGTTAATGAGAGGGAAACTGAGTAAGGATATTAAAAAGACTTGTTAAAACTTTCATATGAAGCGTAGTAATGTAAGACGCGGAAACATGGTCACTGAAGCAAGATGATAGGCGTTCATTGGAGGCTTTGGAAATGTGGGTGTGGAGAAGGATGGAGAAGATGAAGTGGACAGAATGGAAAACAAATGAGGAGGAGTTAGATAGGGTAAAGGAGGAGAGGGGAGAAATCATAAGGAGGCAGGAAAAAAGGATATAAAGCAATTGATTGGCAAAGAAATTTTGAAGACTGTGATAGAGGGGAGAATGTTAGGCAAACAAAGAAGATGCAGGAATAGGATAGGGATATCGGGCGGGATGAAGGGAGGAAGGTGGTACACGGAGCTCTAGCGGGGTAATTGTAAATTAGGTTATTGAGTTGTTAATTTGTTGGGAGAGACAAGAGAATTGCCTGGTTGCTTGTATCTATCCAAAACCTACCCTAACTGGTAGATTTTCTAATTTTAGTAATTCATCTTGGTGTCAATGTAACCAGGATCGCTACACTTTATAAACGCTTGAATATTCATGCGATACTTTTTTAAAGCAGCATTGAAAAATATGTTTTAAACTATTTAAAAATAGGGCACGAAGAAACAGGCATAGGAAATAGTGTGCGACAAACAAGGTTTTTTCATGGTTAGAATCGCTTTAAAGAAGCATATCATCGTAAATAAAATCTTAGTAGATCCATGTTCAATGGTGGATTGATTCCCATCGGCAAACATGTTGGTTGATTTTATTTTCCTGTTCTCCTTCTCTGATATTGAATTCCTTGCCTCTTTAAAAGTGTCCCAAGATTTCTGTTTTGTTTAATTAGTCTATCCGCCATAAATTCTTCTTTGCTTGCGAAAGCTTATTTCTAAAACGCATTTTTTTATTTTGAATCATTCAGCTAGGAGCACTTTATGATATTTACATCGGAATATAAGAAATTATGACAATGGCCATTTTAACAAACACTTAAACCCTAGGTGGTGAAAAACCCTCCCAGGTGGTAATCGAGCCCACGACCCATTGGGTTAGCAGACGATAACTTTACCCTGCCGCCACTGGGGATGTTTTAGTCCCTAATTTCCCACTACTAAGCCAATTTCATTTAAAACACTGCTAAAACGTTTGACCAGCTCCACCTTCTCTAGTTTATTTATTCATTTGTTAAGGCTTAACTTGGCTTTCCTAATATTAAAGAATCTCATTCCTTTTGTTTTCTTGTGGTTAACCCTCATCCCACTATATCGTGTTTAGCGCACGGTATTAATTAATAGCCCTTAGATTTCTGGCTCACTATTGCTTAATCATCTCATCTGCAAGCCTAACTGACCTAATCATTTTGCCGCCTGCCTTCATTCCTTGCTCAATCATTTCCTTTACTACTCTCAACGCTTCCTCTGCATATAAATCGAGGAATACCCACGGTAACGCTGGTGCACGAACCGTCGCCGTCTGATTCATGTACAAGTTTCAATAAGTCGCCTATCCCTCCAGTTTAACGCCCTGCATCCAATGTAACTCCATTAATATCAGAGTAATATCCTATATAATTCAAGCCAATATAATTTTAGAGACGAAAAACTCATGCAATTTTCCAATTGATAAGGATTTATTTTCCACTAGTATCGATGCACTGCATAATTTTCAAGTGAAGCTGTCAATGTCAAAGAGTCCAATAAACGTATATATGTTATGAACATCAAATAATTTACCGATTAAGGTTGTTTACATGGACACAACTACCAAATAAATATTGTGTTATTCCTAATAAAACAAAATCCAGCAACGTAATCTACATTTAGTCCATCTCTGTGTACTTCCTTCCTCCCTTCATCGCGTTCAACATTCCTATCCTATTCATGACCTTTCCTCGTTTGTCTAATTCGAATCCATCCCCTCCCTCTATAACAGTCATCTACATCCCACTGCAGACGATTCATCCATTTTTCGTGCCTCCATAGGATTTCTCCCAAAAACCCCTCTTCTCGCGCACCATACCTAGCACATCATCATTTTTTTCTTTCCTTGTATTTCACCTTCTCCATTCTTCTCCAAACCCACATTTCAAAAGCCTCTAATCTACGTCTATCCTCCTGCTTCAGTGACCACGTGTCCGCGCCGTGCATAATTCCGCTCCATATCAGAGTTTTTACGAGTCTTTTCTTAACACCCTGACTCAATGTCCTTGTCATCATCTCCCCTCTTCTTGTGAACGTCCCTATGCCTAGTGCAATTCTTCTCCTTACGTTCCTAATACTTTGACCATATTTGTCCAAAAGACTTCCATATTAAGTAAACTGTTCAACCTGCCCTAGTTTTTGCCCTCCTATTTTAATTTTAGCCTAACCTTTCTCTTTGTGGAAAACGGCATAACCTTTTTTTTTACTTATATTGATTCTCATCCAATATTTATCGTACTGAACCTCCAATTCACTCAGCAATGCTTGCAACCCCTTGGCTGACTGACAAACTAAAGCTTGGTCATCAGCAAACCATAATTGATTTTACGAATTCCCCGCCGGCTTTCATTCTTCCCTAAAGAATTCTTCCCTCTTCAATCATTTCCTTCACATTTTGAATTTCCACGTTGAACAGCACCGGTGACAATGCCTAACCCTGCCTAACACTACCTACTCGGACTATCCATTCCCCACACGCATCAGAGTAGTTTGAGACATGTACATAATGCGGATCAGTCTCCTGTCCCGCCAATCTATTCCTATTTTCTGAAATATACTCATTAGTTTTCCCAATCCACTCTATCAAACGAGATATCTCTTCTTTATTACTTTGTTATTCTTAATTCCAATCAGTCCTCTTCTACCTATCTACTATCCTTCCTTTTGTCGTACAGTTACAAATTCAACTACGTAGCACTTCCACAAAAAAATTAATATGTAATTACTATATATTTGAGTTATTTAATCATGAAGCAGATGCACTAAATCACTTTGAAAACCACTGCGTCATAATTCCCGTTACTACATGTATCACTATCTGTATGAAGTGTCCCATTCCTTTCTGGTATGTTCCCATTAGTTTCTTCAAATAGAACGTTCAGAATGTGTTCGTCTTCCTCCCGGTGACTACTTGTCGGCATGTACGTCAGGATTAGCACTACATTGGTCAGGTTTTCTTTCATATTTACCAATAGAATTCCCTTAATTACCTGCTCCATGTACACTACCCCCCTCCCCAGTGCCCTAACCAGTACTGCGGCCACTTCAGTTTGTCTTTCCTCCCTCCCTCTAAAAATTTATTCTATTTGAATCACTCCAGTAATGACCACTTTCTCTTCATCTCACGGTAAAAATAAACCTAAGAAATTCACGAATCTTTTTCTTCATATCATTTTCAATTCTTTCTAGTTTCCTGGTTCTCATAATAATCCCATCTACGTATACATCATCACAATACCACGAAAGTCGCTGTAAGAGCGCGTGGCGGGGGGACAACCCAATCATTCTATATAACTGCTCTAATCTTTGCTGTTTTCTGCTGAATCTTCCTTTCCAGAGCATTCAACTCGATTATGCAAGAATTTTGGGTGATGACGAACGCTGAAAGCTTGCCTCCCCCCCTTTTGGGTACGACACCGGGTCCAGTGAGTCTAGTCCCATGATTTCCAAAATCGTCTTTTCTGTGAGTCCGTCCATATTTATCATCAGAGATATGACTGGATTGATGTCCCGTAGTCTACCGCAATAGTGCTTGTAACATGGCATTTCACCGTTTGACTTATTAGGCATGGTTGACCCTATCAACAGAAATTATCATTGTTTCATTCAATATAGCTGCGTGGGTCAACAAGTCACAGTAGCTTTTTTCTACGTCAAAAATCGTAGTCCATGGGAGCGGGTTTGTCATTTCGTTGCTAAAAATGTAGGATGTTTAGCGCTTAATAGATATTTCTACTGTGTATGTGTATTAACGTATTGTATCTGGTGTGATATCCAGAATATGTGGTGCTATTATTTAATCGGAAATTCTTTAGTCTATCCAAAACAATATATAATTTTAATAGAGCCTGCCTCTCTGTTATTGCGCATAAACATGATATGAATTACGAAATGCTCTTCATCCGGTAAATATAAATTCCTTGAAGTGAATTATATAAGCTATTCATGCTGGATAATGTCTGTAATTATATAATAATTGTCTATCCAATGCTCGTCATAGGAGTAAGTATTCGATAATTTTTTAGGTAATTGATCCACTTCCTTACTAATAACATGTTTTTATCTTTTCAGGTAATAATAGTAGGCTGTATATGTAAATAACGCTAAACGTAGAATGCATAAACGCCTAGTATCATCGTACCGGCATATAATGGTAAGTATTTAACGTATTTGTTGGTTTTCCTTAAGCGATACGAACCAGTGATACATGCATTACTATTCCATCCATAAATGTGTGTAAGCGCACAGAATGAGAACACTCTCATATTGGCCTCGGAGTTGGCCAAAAGCTCAAATAATCTACAATGTGTTATTTTACGTGTTATCTGTTTTATTCTGGGTTCTATTGTGCCGTCCAAAACTTATATTGCTCTCGTGAGTACTTCCGCATCATCGATATTTATTTATTTATATTTACATATCTTCGCATAGATACACACATAGGTCCCTATTTACATTATGCAATACTGAATAAATTATTACATATTCCTTATTAAGTAAATATACTCAGGTGATTGGATTCAATTTTGTTATGATTTCGTGTTGTGTAAGGGAAGGACGAATGCTTGCATCTGTTGGTGACAGTATTTGTTTCTCTTATTTTGCCCCGGTGGACGAAGGAGCCTATATAATTTGGTGCCATAATAATTCTTTCGGTGTTCGAAGAAAGCTTAGCCATTCTGTACCTTTCTAAAAGTCTAAGCTTTACTGCTGTCTTCGTGAATCAGGAGAGTCCCAACCCAATTCCTCCAACTTACCTGTCACGATTAATCTCTGCCCGTAGCAATTTATCACTAACCTAGCGAATTTTCTCCGACCCTTTCCTATTTTCTTAATTAACTTTTCCTCCGTTGGATCCGAAATACATTCCGGGTACTTGAAATGCGTCCTAACTAAAGTGAAGTAACACCGCTCCCTTACTTTTTTATTTTGATTGTCCTTTAACACATTTCCGTTGTGAAACTTGGATTCTTTAAGCCTGACCCGCATATTTAAGGGATGTACTCCATGAATAATTTGTTGTTAGTGTAATACCCATGCATTTGACTTGTTTTGATGTGCCTAACTCTATCCCATGTAGTTTTAAATTACCCTTTGGCAAAGCTTTCTTTTATTCCAAAACGTCAGCGCTTTACATTGTTGATATTTAATGCTAACCTCCATTCTTCCCATCTCTACGAAATATGATTTAAATCTTTAGAAAGTAGCAGGCTATCTGTCGTTGTCCTTATTTCTCTGGAAACTTCTGCGCGTCAAATAAATAAATATTGTTGCAGTTATTTGGACTGAGGATAACACTTTTTTTAAATTTTTGAATGTGGAGGCCAAGAGAAAGACTGAGAAGATTAATATATTATACATTTACATTCTACCCCATGTATGTACTACCTCACATGTCGTCGCAAGGATGTGTGGCGGGGTATGTTAGGTCACCAGTCCTTCTAGGTTTCTACTCAACTACTTCCAAGTGCTCGTGGCACCACTGACATTGAAGAAGGCATCTAAATTTAGTGATATGATGAAGGTAATTATCGGAAAAATAATGTTGTGCAAACAGAATAGTGGAAGGGACAGAATAGCCATTTTTTCACTCACTTTAACCATTGGGGCTAAAACGAGTGAAAAGTTAAAGTAAGAAATGAAAGCATTCGAAAGAAAATTTTCGTTAAAGGAATATTTTTCGATCCCTGAATGCTGTATTTATCGGAGATATCAATTTTTTTAATGTTTCGCTAAAATCTAAACATTTCTCCATATATAATAATGAATAAAGCAATATCGCTCATGTGAATGCGTTGAATGGAATACATGCCTCACCAATTGAGAAGTTCATATACAAATGTTAGTCTGCCATTTTTAAATTGTGTTTATTCTCAATTTTCCTGCAATATTCATTGACTCTGCAAATATTTATTTTTCGGAGACAACATTACTGTTTGTCTACTATTTTGAGAAGGTTAAAGAGCAATGTTGTCTTTCGCTATTTAGGCCTCATTTCAATATGCTGCTAGTGTATGGGATGCTTAATGAAGTTGCAACGATCGCCGAATTAGTTCGCGTACAACGTAGAGGAACTAGATTTGTAAAACGGTGTTATGATTGACTGAGTAGCGTATACTAGACTAGTAGACTACTATAGGAATTAGGTTGGGATAAATCACTGAGCGAAGGCTAAATTAAAAATTCACTTGCAGTGATTGGAAAACGACATCTTTAGCGATGATTTTGAAAATGTATCATTAGCCCCATCGTACTACGTTAGGAGAGATGAAGTCACTAAAGTTAGAGAGATTAAGTGTGGAAGTGATAGATTAAAGGAGTGATCTTTTTCTACGAACAATGAGGTATCAGAATGCTGTATACTATCGCTCTTGGAGGTTGGGTATTTTTTTAATTCTTCGTATCATAGTATGTTTTCATGATCAAAATTTTTTGAGTTATGTTACATAGACGTAGTGCCTAAAACCTAAGAAAAATGTAATGTTTCATGTCGAATGCCTTATAATTGAATCACCCATGCCACATATTATAGCGGTGGCTTGCTGGGTACTATGTTGAAATAAGAGTAATAGTCGATTACCTCGCTGCCATGAAACACGCTTAATTTCACCGTACACTTTTGTCATTTTAGTGAAAAATATGTATCTGAAATCACTAGAAATACACCTTAAAAGATTTTTCATATTTCTGCTATATTTTCTAGCCTTTCCAAATTGCCTTGACGCACAAATTACGACACAAATGGTAGTACTGGATTACTTGTAGTAGTTTTAATTCTGTTCCCGATACTCTCAAACAATCTATTTGAAGCCTCTAACTTTATTGGTTCATTCATCGTTTATATCATATAACTATCGTTCACATAAGTAAAATATCGTTTTCTATTGTGAGAAAAATAGTTTCCTTATGAGGTTTTTCTTGATCCCCAACGTAGTTCATATATCAAAGTAAAACGCGAATTTTCTCATCGGGACACAATTGTACGCGAGCGGTAGTCATATACCATTAAAACTAGTTTACATAATCCTATCAGCTCCCCTTAAAACTCTTTCCAAGCATCTCTTCGTTCGAGAAACCACCGTGTTCCCTTTCGCATACATTTGGTGTCCTCTTGATTTCCGCCTTATTTCTTTCTCCGTCGCCAATTCACATTAGCCTCGCCATCCAAGGAAGCGCTATTTCTCGACTCGTACCTCAGCCCACATCTTCCCTTTTAATTAGCAGTTCTTCCTCCTCGGTGTCGTCTTCGCCTCCGAATCATCCTCTTCCCTCCTCTACTATCGCCCCTAAAAACCCTCAGGGACTCCCCATTTCTCGCGAACGTTCACACATTAAATTGCGAATTAAGTCCCGGCCTTTTTAAGGTCCTCCATTCCGGGAGACAGTTTTTTTTCACTCTCTTTTTTCCGCGTTCCTGCCGAATTGTTTTCTGTTCGTTTTTGTGGATTATCTGGGAGTGTTGACGGCGTTAGTCTGTCCGCCAACTCCCGGTCCCATCCTTTGGTCATGTCCTCGAGTATTTATTCTTATATATACGCCATATTATGACTTCAATCCTAAATGTAATGTTATTTTAGTGGTGTTTGGGGAGCGGGTTTTGAATGGTTCCATTCTTCTCTTGACGCTCTTTACGGCACGCTTGAGAGCATTGTATAAACGGTCGGGTCTCGCATAGATTATTTGCATTTTGAAGTGGTGATAAGCTTACATTCAGCTTTTATATGTGAATAGAGTACTTTTTTGTAATGGATAGGATTTGTTTATGGTAACTTATCCAAAGCTGATTAGATTCTTATATTCTTTTATTTTATTGATCAAAGATAAGGTCGCGACCGTTTAATATATTCCATTATATATTGGCAAATGAGATGTGTATTCGGGGAAATTTGCATGCTTATAAAATATCCGCATTCTAATATCGGAATATTTATTTTGGTTTAATGAAACGCGGAGTGCAAATGATATCTTTGGAATTTTAGACCTGCTTATTCTAGGGCACAAAGGCAGTTATCTTAAGTCTAAATATTATCATTATTTTTACATATTATTAATTAATTGTTCAATTTAATGGTTCCATATTTTTCCGTTCTTGATATTGGTCAATTTTCGTGTATCTTAGTCTTTACTCTAATTGTAAAATGTAGAACATGAGGAAGGCTATTTAGATTTTTCAGGATTCTGGCTGAAATTGTTTCCTAATTAATATCATATTAATATTATTTTAATATTTTATTAATATTATATTAATATTATATTTATATTATATCATATTACTGTTATATTTATATTATATTACTATTATATTATATTTATATTATATTACTATTATATTATATTATTTTAATTAATTAATATTACTAAACCGGTAAACATCGCAATTTGAGTACATTTACATCAGTTAAGCTCTATCCGAAAATATCGCAGGTTATTTTGAATTCGACCTACCTCTGTATGAAAAACATTGACATACTTACTTGACTGTACTCTATTTTGATACAGAGAAGTAGTTAAAGGGAAATAATGAGCATGCATTTTTTTGTATGACCATAGATATTTAGAATAATGATGTAAGTAGAAAGTAAGAATTAGAGAAACTACAGTGATTGAAATACATACGTTTTGAAAGAACCTATTTAAGAAATAATGTACCGGGGAAAATCGAAAAATACACTTGAATTCTACAATCTTTTTTTCACTTTTGATTTACAAATCACTAATCAATTCACAAATATCAATGATAATTTTGAATTTTTAACTTGTTTATTTTTTCTAACTAAAATATCGACATATCCCATAGTGAATTCTTGCGCCTCTCTTTTGTACCGTGGTTCATATTTTGGTATGTTGGGAAAATCTTAAAATCAGATTTACGACCATCAAGATTTAGTTAGCCAATGAGACATACGATTATAAACCTTGTTGGGCGCATTAGCCAATCAGTTTTAAGCGTATGCTATGTCAATCGGCTAAAAAACAATGTTTATAAGGATTTAAAAAAGAAGATAGCTAAATTACGAAAATATTAAACTAAACTTGAGTAATTGGAACAGTTTACGTAACTTGCAAGTGTTTTGACCAAAATGGTCAAAGTAGAAAAGACATAAGAAGAAGAATTGCCTTAGGTAAAGAAACTTTTTCAAGGGGAAGGAATTCATGACAGGGACTTTGTGTAAGGATGTTAACAAAAGATTTCTGATAACTCCGATATGGAGTCGTTTTTAACGGCGCAGAAAGTTAGTCGTTGAAGCAAGATAACAAGCGTAGATTTGGACGCTTATAAGATGTGAGCGTGGAGAAGGATGGAAAAGGAATGACTGACGGGAAGGGAAACGTATGACGAAGTCCTAGTTATGAGGGTGGTGGAGAGAAAGGATAGTTGGGAGAAAGCCAAAGCAGGCAGAAAAGGTACAGATCATTTAGATTGACGATGGAATTTTGAGGAGCTGTGATCGTGGGTGGCAGGCATGGGTGGGGAAGGAAAACAATGGGAAATTTGGAAGAAAGTTCTTAGTCAGGCGAGACTTAAAATGCCCATCCAAATCCTGCCTCAAACGGTAGACTACCGAATAATAATCTCATGGCCGAGTGTACAAGTATTGAAATGGAGCGAAAATAGGTATCCTACTAAAGGTTGTTAAGGTTACACGGAACAACAGATGTGATTTCCATATCCCCATGAGAAGATTTGTTCATGAATCCGTTTTGAGTGTTCATCCGAGGAGCGCGTCACCGCAGTCGGAATAAGAAGCTCCACATAGCATCCTATCTTCTATCTCTCATCGCAATTTCCCGGTAAAACATTGAGGATGATATTCCGTAGCTGGGCTTCTCTTCTTCGCGCCACTTCTTATCCTTGACGCCTGTAACTCTGCTCTTCTTCTCCCTTATCACTCCTCATGGTCCTCTTATCATTATCCCATTCCCAGCCATCGGACCCTCTCGGCCTATCTCCAGCATCTCTCCTCAGTGGTCCTCCCTTTACCCATGGCAGCACAAACCAGGCGTATCACTCCATATCTCGCTCTCTTTCTCCCTCATTTCATCCCCTCCTCGCGTGTTTCTTTAATGGAGCCAGTTGTCAAATTTCAATGTTTAAATAATCTTGCTAATTATTGAAGGTTTATATATTTAGTTGGTTTTACAGAATGTTCTAACATGAGCTTTGTGGAATCACGGAAGAGTTAATCGTCTTCCGGCAAATTGCTGGAATATATTATTCGTTCGTTATTGTGTTCGTGTATCTCGTCCATTTCACTTTATCTAATTGTGCAATGGACTCGGTTTGCCGTCGGTTTTCTGTAACACTTTTTTTTCAATACTCTTCTACCCTACCCAGATGAAATAATGCTAATCATTCTATACTACGTAATATATGTTTTTGTTAATCTCTGATTTACATGTTACTTTTTCACTAACTTGATATTCCACCTCAATTATGTGATCAAGTTATCTAACTCTCTTTTAATATAGTAAATGAATTAAATATTGATAATCGGCGTTGCTTTTTCAAAATTCATTGTTAATCTTAAATTTAAATTAAATCCAAAATACATTTTTGTATTCCCATTGATTATAAATATAAATTTACTTCCTATTAAATATCCCTAATTTTTCTCAACACATACTGCACTAAGTTGCATTATTACTGTTCGTACACAGTATCTAAAGTACACGTTCGCGATAAATTTTATCATCATACGTATCTGCACATCTTAGTGTATGTATCACATATATTCAGTTGACTCTTGCTGATGTATACCAATGAGATAATCGGAGAAATTATTATAAAAAGAACGTTTTTTCCTACTTTAAGGAAATCTTGATTTGAAGGAGCAAAATATACGACTCTGAAAAATAAAAATTTGCATGTTTCAAGTCGCCATTTGGCCGATGACATCCGGTCGCGTTGCATTTTGCAGAGAGCCTCCACCCTCCCCCCTCGCTTCCATCCCGCATGCTGACTAGGGTTCTAATGCTTGCCTTTCATAACCACACCTCTCCCTTCTCTTCACCACCCTTCAACCCCTCGGGAGATACATGTGAAGGGAATGGGTACAAAGGATCGTGTCTGGCGTTGGGACCTGGCCTCGATGGCGCGCATACAGCGTTTATCCTGCTTCGTATTTTGAACCCGTTTATGAATGGAGTTTGAAAATCGAAATGTAAATTTTATTCACTCTGCCCTTCCCCGGGTGATTCTCCGGCGGATCATCAAGCGGTCACATAACGTATTAAAAGTGAAAACTAGGCAGTATTAAATTAAAACGTCCAGTTAAAACATGAATACATCATCGATGATTACACGAAATCATAAAACAAGAATCAAATTTAAGAAATAAAAAATGTTCTGCATAACCATACGTGCTACTATTTAACAATTACTTGAATTTTGTTTATTTAGAGCTGGGATGCATTCCATCGTGTAAGTAACACATTTTAATAACCTTTTTTCATAAAATTGCCAATAAATAGTGTTTTTCCATCAGTCACCCGATCTTATCTGCTTCACATAGAACGATGGCGAGATAGATCACACACTCGGGGATTAAAACGAGAATAGAAAAATACTTAAGGTGAAATAGTAAAAGAAATGTTGAATAAATCACAAAATACAATGCTAGTGGGAATGCATAATGAAGGATTTTGACGAATTTCCTCTGCTAACTCAACATATTGTGTGACCTAGGGAGTTATCCTTATAAAAAGTCTCAGATAGCCTCATAGGTAGAGAAATTAATAACACAGGCCAACCGTGTTTTTGGTGCCGGAGCTTTTAATGTTGATTTGAAGAACAATTGGGGTATTGAATCCAATTATGACACTAGTTTTTTCCTATCAGCTATAGTTTTCAAGATATAGATATGTTGTTACTTAGGTAAAAAAATCTTCTACATGATGATATGAGAATATTATATAAATAACACAGGACAACAGTGGTTTTGGTGCCGGAGCTTTTAATGCTGATTTAGAGAACAATTGGGGTGCTGAATCCAATTATGACACTAGTTTTTTCCTATCAGCTATAGTTTTCAAGATATAGATATGTTGTTACTTACGTAAAAAAATCTTCTACATAATGATATGGGAATATTATATTAATAAGTATTAGTATAATATTCCCATATCATATTACCCAGCGATGTTCCTGGTATTTTATCTTCTGTAAGACCATTGCTATTGTATCGTATTCTTCTTTCATTTTAGTTGAATGAGCGATTGGTATTGCGCCAAACCTGTTACCATTGTGAAGAAGTACACATTTTAAACTACGCTTGGAGCTATCAATACATCTTTTACCGAAGTCGATTCAAACGATTTTTGTTTTTTAATCTCATTGGCCTACAATATAGAAATATACATAAAACTTATTGACAGTTTATTGAAAATAAAAGGAACAGCGCAGAGTGGTTATAAATTAGTATACTTATAGATTTATTTAACTTTGAAAATTATTTTTCGGAATATATCAAATATTAAAACAACTAATCGTGAGATGTGCCATATCTAAAAAAGTAGAGCTGTTAAATACAAACGGATTTCATATTTGGATTCAGCTCTACAAATATAGTTAAAATCATCACTAAGATTCCCGGCACCAAAAAAATTTTTTTGTAGGCCTGTGCAATTAAAAATGCGTTTGTGCGTATTTACAGCTGGATATTTTTCAACTTTCAGCTCTTCGTCGAATATATATATATATATATATATATATATATATATATATATATATATATATATATATATATATATATATATATATATATATATATATATATATTCGATTCTGATGACGACGGCCGTGCCGTCGAAACGTAAATATCTACTGTAAGTGTCCTTCTTTTATGTTTCTGTATGTTTAATATTTATTAACCTAGTGTTTGTATATATATATATATATATATATATATATATATATATATATATATATATTCGACGTGTGTTTTATTATGTGTTTTCCTATCCCCTTTCCTTATATGTCTATTTCTATGTGCGAAAATAATATTTGTTCGCCGTATGGCGGGATTTTCAAGTTTGGATATATATATATATATATATATATATATATATATATATATATATATATATATATATATATATATTTCAATATTTGTATTGAGTGAAGATCATCAAATTTGTATAAGAGCAGTACGAATTTAATATTTTTACATATCTTTAAGGATATCGTTAAGTTATAGTTAAAATATGCCAACTCTATGAATACCAGTATCCGGTCTGAGCAATTTTATTAGTTTCAGGGAAAATCTATGATAAATAATCGGGACTAATATTCATCAAATATCATTTTTCTAATTTTAATATTTTTTAGCTATGCATAAAATGCAAATTACTTTTTTGACATACTTTACTTCCAGCTTGTGATTCCGTGAATCTGATATTAAAAATATTTTGTGTTTTTAGTTATTTTACTGGAAAATGAGCTTCTTTAAAATACGTAGTGTTTGGACCAGTTCAATTTGCATTATTACTTTCCTATGTTAACTAAGTAAGCCATGGTCGTACAGATCTTATTGACATCGCCTGTAAAACGTCTCTCCCCGCCTGGTGACTGCCGAGCGCTCGCCCTTGCAACGGTAATAGCCTAGGCCCCCTCCGGATAAACAGCTGGGTAAGGACATTGCGGCTGGGGATGAAAGAACGCAGCACTCTCCTGGGAGTTGAGTAAGTCCCCAAGCCCCCATTGCCTTCCGCATTCCCTTCCACCCTTCCCCATTGCTCCTTTCCGCTCCTCCCCCCTCAATATCCCACAGCCCCCCACCCCGGGAAATCCCCATCTCTCTCACCAACGACACCTAATTATCGATCGCCATTCCGTGGCACCCATTCCCCTGCCATACTCCTCTCCTCTCCCCCGCGCGATATGCTCTCCATGAGCCATCCCTCGCCTCACACTCCATTCCCCAACTCAACACAAAGCGTGTACGTTCCATTAGGGAAGGGCTGACAGGTGGAGTGTGCGGGCGGGGGAGGTTAGGGGGGCGAAAGAAAAAGTACATTACGGGCAGGGGTGTGGACGGAGAGGATAGGGGTCCGCAGACAGCGGTGATTGAACTTTGGAGAGTGCGGGTCGGAAAGGGTTGGATGGAGACGATTGACGGAAGCTTCAGCTGCTTTGTAAAGAAAATTATGTTATGCTGTCTACAGATTAATTCCCTCAATTAGGAGTAGGAAATCCGTTTACGGACCGAAACTCATTGAGAGTTGGGAGTGATCCTGTGAGAATGTACTGTCGAAGGTGAGTAGAAGTTTGGTAAAGTAAATTTGCGTGGTCGTAGGGAAATATTTTTGGAAATATATTTCAAAGCATAAAGTAGCGAAAAAACTCAAAATAACAGTATAGATATAAAAATGTTAAAACCCAGTCTACTTGGGTAGATATTGTTTAGATTTTTTTCTCGTCATGTCTCCACGTCTTCATAGCGCCATTAGGCTAACGTAAAAAATATTCATGTAATGGAGTTGAGACCACTATTCTTTTTTAATGGAGTGCGTGAAACATGAATTTTTAAATAAAATATCCGAATAATATTATGAAGAAAACTCAACTGAACATATAGATGTAAGACCTAATTTTCGTTCCAATGTTACCGTAATAGATATTCCTGATACTAATGCGTCACAACGAAATTTCAAGTCATTGAAATTATTTAGCAATGAATCATTATTGGTTTTCATTTTAGTGGGGTCATTTGGCTGAATAATATCCGTCGAAATACAATTTACAAGTATAATGCTCCGAATTTATTTCCAAGACTTAATGAGACTCATAAATAACAGTATGTGATATCGTACCTTTCACAAGAGCTAGCATCTCAATGTGGACAGGGGAATTATAGAACATTTCTCACGGGAAATTACACAGCACATTTTTGAAATTCTGCCTTACGGATTGATTAAAGGTATTTTAATATTTCTTTTTTAATATATGCGATTAGTACTGAAAAATTTCACAACTTTGGAGTGCCCTTTATCTGGACTTCTGTTCCTCGAGAGTTGAATTATATCATTAATAATTGCATCGTTCTTTTGGAAGTTGTTATGGCGAAGCACGTCCTCTGCAACCGCCTTGATAGCGTACGTTTTATTTCACCGCTATTGCGTGCTTATTTTCTTGGCCTTTCTTCCCATTTTTCTCCGGGACCTTCGCTTATGGTCCTCCCTCTCTTCATTTTCCTGATTCTCATTCTCGTTTAACTCAGCCTGCCTCCTATTTAGTGTCCCTGTTCATTTTACCATTCCCCTTTCAACGATCGTAGCTCGAATATTCTACTCCCTGTCGCTTTAATTTCATTATTTTTTAATAATGGAAATGTATTAGTTTTTTAAAACTATATACGAGACTTGAAATATCCCTTCCTGCGTGTCATTTACTCTCCGTTGCATTACATTAGCAATGAAATTGCACACAGTAATAAATGTAATTACTCCACATGCTAATTAAATTTGTTCTGTAAATCCATTAATGAGTGTTTACGTGAAATTTAATTTTTAAGGTTGTGGTTGCTATGAATTTTGAAATTATACTCAGCTTATGCTGGATTCTGAATTCTCATCTAATATGGTGATCTCGAAATTCTTTAATGATATTGAATGAATTGAGTAAATATATGTGATATTTCACGGATCTTTATCCCATTTGATTTTCGAAAAAAATTTTTTAACAATATCATGAACAACGAGTATTTTAACTGAACTGTTTTTAAACTAACTCACAATTCAAATTTTTAAAAATTGGTTCTAAATTCAAATTTTTCATTCGCTCTAATTTGTTAGTACGCGGGATTTTTTTAAACTTTGTTATCAGGAAAGCGATTAAAAGTGTGAAGGTTTTTCGATGAGAATCTCCGAATTAGTATTCTGAGAAGGCAAATATGTACCCTGGCGGGACTCGAATGTGGCCGGTGAACAGCGGAATGGTTTGATTGTAGGTTCTGAGGAGTTGTCAGTGGCTTCTGGGACGTCTTCATCTCGCTTCCTTCATCTCCGTCTCGTATCCCCCTTTTACCTTCCCAGTGCGGCGGATTCGTTCTCGCCGCCTGCAAATTGGTCCACATTCCCTTCGGAGCTATTCCTCCTCCATCTCGCCGTGCGGCATGGCTTCCAATTCCCATTCCGCCGCTAATTCCTTCTCCCTTCCTTTCAACGGCCGTCCCCTCCATCTCGCCGGCCTTTCCCATTTCCTTCCCTGTCGCATCCGCCCACAAAATAGTGAGTGTGTGCGTGGCAGAGGGGGAGATGGCTGGGGAGTGAGGGCGTGGGTTGGGACAAACTGGGCAAAGCGGGAAGGCCTCTCAGTTCTCCCTCAAGCCGAGAAGATACGTAGGAGGTACCTAGGTGTAAATAAATGCACGCCCGGTTGTCATGGATGCATGTGCATATGTTAGCATAACGGATCAGCAGTCGAGTGGATTACTCCGACGCAAGCGGCACGTATATAAGGAGACGGTAGGATGGTTTTAATTATTACAGCTTGTGTAGACATTCCTTCAGGGTATCGCATTAATCATAGATGCCCCAGGCGACTGATTGATGAATCTTGTGTATGAAAGGAAGTTCATTTTTTTTGTTAACTGACATCCAGTGTAATGTATGTCTCGATTTGAAATGGATTTATCTTCTAATAGTGAGTAGCCTTGGAGGCTGTTGTAAAATATTAATGATTCTTTTCGTGCTCAGGTTACTGCGGTAATAGTAGTATCTCTTATTTGGATTCCATTGCGTTCTTTGACGATATTTTCGATTGTCTTCTTCTCTAGGATTACTAGGGAGTACTTCCTCTCGTCAGGGAAAATAAAGATTAAACGAGGATTCTTGTTCTTATTGCTGAATTATAATAATTTAAAGAATTAGAAATCCTGTCAAATTATTTTGCCGTAAAAAAAGGAAATGGTTCAGTATCCTTGGGTTAAAGTTTGGACGTGCCTCTGACACTATTACAGTTTCTTGACATTAATGTGTTAGTCCATACTATTTTCATCCGTGATTTGCTGCGTAGATGCTGTCAGTTTATCAAACAGGTTAAACATATTTTGCAAAACTATGAAAAAAGGGATCATTGTTATTGTTACAAGAATAAAGGCGGCATAACACTCAAAGGAGTACGGAATTGAGCCATATCGGAATCCTCATCCCAGTTTAAGAACCCCTTTGTGCAATACGTATCCATATAAAAATGGCTATTGAAGAGATTGAAACCGGATATATTAGTGTAGCTGAAATATTTTATTCTGCCAGTCTAGTGGTTTTTACATTCTTGCTCGTGAGAGCGTCTAGACGACGTCATCTCTGTCGAATACATTTATTCTCGCCCGATTTTTGAGTGCTTTTCATCGCCATGATCGCGGTCGTCTTCCTCCTGCTGAAACTTTTTGCTCGATCTCGTGCGTCTCGAGAAGCGAGCGTCCTTTTGTTCTTGCGCGATCTTAGTGGAGCGCTTCATCCCATCTTTCAAGAAGGTCTCCTCCATCTCTCCGTACCCCTCCTCCCCACTCCATGGACTCATTTCCACCGCACAGCCCATCGCGTTCGCCCCATCCCCACCTCCTCCGCCCCATGTCCCCCGCCATACGCCCAGTCCACACCCCCATTCCCCATTACCTGTTCACCGCATTTTGAAATATCGCTCGATCCCCGCCCTCCACCCCTTCCCCGCGATCCCCGCCCCACTAATTCCGCCCCCGTCACACTCTCCCAGTCATCCCTTCCTGCCTCATCTTTATTGCTTTCCCTGTGCTGTGGGGTACTTCCGCCTCCTCCCCCACAACTTCCCATGACTCACGTCCGAGCCCTACTACCTGCTTTCAAACCAGTGGTAAGAGGTGTCAGCAATAGGATCTTTGAATCAGTGCTAAGATGGTGTCTTTCTACGCTGGACGAAATTTTCAACATTCCTCGTCTCCGAACTGCAATTTCGTTGGAAAGCAGTTTCGTTGTACTTGCGTACAGGGTGCGTTCCAAAAGTAATGCAATTATTTTAAAGCAATTTATTGAACAGATTTGCAAAAACACTTAAAACTCATCAAAGTACTGTCCTTGGACCTTTACACATTTTTTTCAAGTGACTCTGCCTTGACCGGGACGCGCCCTGGAAGGCGACTTCGCAAGGTTTTCGTCACGGCTGATTGGATCTCTCCTATAGACGAAAAACGGGTTCCTTTCAGGGCTGCTTTAATCCATGGGATGGAGGGAAAAGAAGTCTACTGGGGCGACGTCAGGACTATAGGGGGGTGGGACAGCGTTTCCGCCTAGTGTTTGGCCAGGAGCTCGAAGACTCATAGCGAGTTGTTTCAAAGGTCGTTGGGACACGTAGCATATGCTGAAGTGAAAAACATTTAAAATAACGGAATAGATTGACGTATTTTTATGGAAAGTTGGGATGCAATGTACGGCGAGAATGTTTTATCAAAAATCGCCGTTAATTTGGTGGACTTGTAGCACAAAATTACCGTCCAATTCTTGGTCATCTTGAGTTTAGTTTCATTTTTGTATTTTTTCTCCCAATCCATCCCGGTTCATTTTCACTATTTTCTTATTTCGCCATTTGTTACTTTCACATTCCCCATCTTTCCTTCCAATATTTCTCCCCTCTGAATCTTATTTACCTTCCCTGTCTCTGTCCCTGCCCGAAGCCACTTTCTTATCTCACTCTCCATTTGGTTAACATTTGCCATTTCCTCCACGTCCTCCTCTTCTCTCGGTGAATTGTCACTGCGTTTCCCCAACTCTAGTGAGTTATGTCTTTCTTATTCGTATCTAAAGCGATTCCCGCTCCGTCTCCCCCTCGCATTACTTCACCACACTCTCTATTTTCTGGATCGCATGTGCCGAAATTCTACTGGGTGACTCATTTTGGTCTCTCTTCTCCTGAAGAGTTCACAGAGGAAATTGTGGAAACACAAAATTTGAATTCAACTCACTTTAAAGTTTTAATGAGGATTCAATAAATTAGCACTTCATTTACAAAACCAATTCGGTACTAACGTGAATTATAGCCTAATTTATCATTCACAATTTTTTGCGTTAATTTTTTTGTTACTGGCATGCCATTCAAAAATTTTACGAGGGCATACTTCATCCAGTTTAATTTGTTAAAATTACTCAATATCATGTTTTTTCTTACCCATGAATGAGGTGAAACATTGCAGTATTTATCCTTTCGCCAATTTCATAAAATTTAATCACGTACGAGTTAGCGTTCGCAGGTTGATTTCCATTAGTAAATTTTTTAATAATGCATTTTTTATCATTCTATGATTATTTATTTTGTTAAGGTTTTTGTGACCATTTAAATCTCAGTGATCGCGCCAAAGTTTGGTTTTAGAGGTGAGAGCAGTGCCTAAGCCTCACAGCGTACGAAATTCACATGTAAGGGGAGAGGATTCGGTACCTTTTCTGTGCCATCTGCGGGTTCCCAGAAAGGTCTCCTGCCTGAAAAATGAAAGAAATGTCCGCTATCCCAAGATTGGACATAATCAATCTTTTTTCGAACCCTAAGACGTGTTGAAAGTCTTGAGTAATCCAACTTTTGAAATTCGGTCGATGGACGGTCTCTACTACTAAAATAAACTACCAAACCGCCGCGAAGGCGAGTGGCGGAAGATTTGAGGTCATGTTCGCCCAAATATGAGTTTAAAAATGCATATTATATACGTTTGCTCTTTGAGACATACACACAAACACACACAAACTTATATACTTCATGCAAGAATGGGCGTGTTTGATGTGATACATAAATTTAGCTTTTTAAATAAAAATATTAAAGTAAGAGAATATGTACGGGTTCTGCCGGAGTACTAAGCATCTATCAAGTAAGGTATATCTACATAACTTATGTAAATGTATGAACCTTTACGTACCCTCATTGTTGTTAGAGTTTTAATGGATTAAAACGCGCATGTAAGCTGAAATTTCTGTTTGTATTTAGATTATGAATGCGTAAACCGTTTTTCTCAAACTGTAGTTGGCCAACTCTCTTGGGGTCCCCGAGTCCATCGTCGAAAACTACACATTATTGAGTAATTTATTTCCTTCTGCTCAAGACAATGTTGATCAAAAAGCAAGAATATTCGATAAGCAGTACACATGAAGGAAAGGATTTGATTATTAATGAGGCTTAAAGGAGGTATAGAGAGAAGATTTCATTACAGATTTTCCTTTTTGTCTAGTTTGTAGTGTGTTCGGCTACTCATTGAAGGGCCCTGGTTTGATAGCCAATGACTTTGAGCACCAATTCTGTGTGATATTTCTTTACCAGATTTTCTTCACAAACCGCAGGTGGCACACATAAAGGTAATGGCCCAAGGATGTGGGCTTACACGCCGTAAGTCTTCGTTCGAGGTGAGCTCCAACCCAACCATAGAATCAACCTTCCGGCTTTTTGTTCGTTTGCGTGAAATGCTTTAGGTCAATCTTTCAACGAAATTCAGGGGTTTTTAGAAAAAAATTTCAATCGGGAGATAATATCTATATAAATGTTTGAAACGCCTGCTATTGGCCTAAAATGATAATAATTGGCCATTTTTGAACTAATTTATCTCAAATTTCACCTTGATGGTTGTTTAAGTGATTGATATTTGGTGGCGGTTTTTTTTGGCAAGGGATGACCCTCTGAGCTAGTGAATCAATGTGATTAATAAAAAAAAATAAATGATTCTTCCTTAACTTTGGTCGTTGTTCTGAAATTAAGGAATTTCTGGAAAGTGGTAGTGAATCTGTCCAATCTGCCTCATCGTTGCGTTGTCAACAGTGGCGTAAGAACGAATGGCAAAGAGGGTTGTTGGAATCTCAACGTTTAAGGTCCTACTAAATGTATATTGCCGATAACCGCTATCAACATTAATTTCAGGGGGTAGTGTTTAGATTCAATGTCTTGGTCGGAGTGACAAAGATGATTTTAATGCCCTTGTGTCTATAGGTTTCGTGCAAGTGATTTGTGACCACTGTGTGCATAGCACTACTGTTAATATCCAGTTTATCTCGAAAACATCACATAAAAAGCGAGATCGGAAGCTACAATAAGTTATAATACGTTACACGTAGCTCTTCTTCAATCAAGAATAGTCGAAAGCAATTTTTTGACAATTTTCATGACAGTTCTGATCATTTTATATAACAGTTCAATTTTCATGACATTTTTAAAAGCTTTAATGGAAAATAATTTTTTGCACCGGAAAGTAACGTGTACTTTTAATTATCCTAAGTACAGCAATGTAAGATCCATTTTAAAAGCATAAATTGAATGGCTAATAGTTTAAATTTTGCCATGGAGGAATTGTTTGCCATTGGTATAAATCTGTTTTCAACAATGTTCGCTTTCAATTTTTAAAGTTACAATAGAAATAATGGAAACCTATTATTTAAGAAATCCTGACTTTGTATATGTTTCTATTTACTCATGAATTTTATTTTGCGGCCGCCCACTCCATTTCCATGTTAAATTACATCTTCAATCTTAATATTTTGCGACTTTATCTGTTTAAAAAAATGTGATTACGATTCCTTGAAATTAAATTTACTATTATCTAAGTAATTCGAGAACCAGTGAGTCCCTCTTTTATATGTTTCAGTTTCTGTGTTTGTGTCGACTAGTTAGTCCATTTACATTACATATATATATATACATAAAACTTAGACAGCAACACGCAATATGAGAACACATAAAAGGAACACTACACTACACTAGTTAGGACTGTCTAGTTCTAAATAATCTTCCAGGAAGACGGAGCTCAATTCCGTCGAAATTATCAAGAAATAACGTGCGAGTGTTCCTTTTATGTGTTCTCATATTGTGTGTTGCTGTCTAAGTTTTTTATTTAACACTTCCGTGTTACTTCGAAGAAATCATATATTTATATTATATATAAACCATAAACACAGTAATCAACCCGAAGGTCGGTTTAGTAGGTGATGGTAGAGTTCACCCATGTACCAAGCCGTATACGGCGTGTGAATATTCACACATCAGGGTAGGGGGGCCAGTTCCTTTCCCTGTGCCGGTTATGGTATCCCAGGAAGATCTTGGACCTGAAAAATCAACTTGCTTGGGTGGAGCTGCAGGTGCCCAAAGTGCCTTGCCCGGGAATCGGACCCGGGACCCTCCGGTCAGTAGTCCAACGCTCTACCACTAGACCACCGCGACCCGCCCTGCATATATATATATATATATATATATATATATATATATATATATATATATATATATATATATATATATATACGAGGGTCATCCGGAAAGTAGTACCCGTTCGTAAAATAAAGACACAAAAGTAAATATTAACAAACATAAAAAAATTTATTTGAAAGAGGATACTTTAAACTACTTCTCAACATAATCTCCAAGCAAATTAAGGCATTTGTCATAACGTGTGACAAGTTTCTGTATTCCTGCTGCATAGTCCTTCGCCGCCAGCTCATTGAGATACAGGGTCACTCCTTCTTTAAGTTCTTCATCGCTGTCAAATCTTTTTCCTGCCAAAAAGTCTTTAAGCTTTGTAAAGAGATGAATATCTGAAGGGGCCAAGTCCGGGCTATACGGTGGATGGTCGAAAGTTTCCCATTTGAATTGCTGCAAAAGTTTTTGTGTTATCCCAGCTGCATGAGGCCTGGCATTGTCATGAACGAGAATGACACCAGTAGACAATAGACCTCGCCGCCGGTTTTGTATTGCCCGCCTTAATTTCTTTAATGTTTCACAATACGCATTGGCATTAATAGTGTCTCCACGGGCCATAAAATCAATAAGCAATACACCTCGTCGATCCCAGAAAATGGTTGCCATGAGTTTCCTGGTGGACAGAACTGTCTTGAATTTTTTTGGTTTGTTTGGTGAATGAGCATGATGCCACTCCATTGACTGTCGTTTACTCTCAGGTGATGCATAACAAACCCATGTTTCGTCACCAGTAATTATGCGAGTCAAGAAAGAGTCTCCTTCATCAGAATAACGTCCCAAAAACGTCAGTGCTGCAGCCATACGCTTGGTTTTGTGCTCATCTGTAAGCATGCGAGGGACCCATCTTGCACAAATTTTTGCATAATGCAGATGGTGTTTAACAATTTCATGAACAATTGTTCGAGAAACATTGGGAAAATGCTCACAGATGTCATCAATTGTGACGCGCCGATCGTTCCTCACGAATTCGTCAACTGAGCTCACCAGTTGGTCTGTAATGACAGACGGTCTCCCCGAACGCTCATCGTCGTGTGTGTTCCCCCTCCCCATGTTGAAGTTGCGACACCACCGCCGAACAGACGACTCGTCCATTACATTGTCTCCGTACACCTCCTTTAATTGGCGATGAATATCACATGGGCGAACGTTTCTTGCATTGAGGAATTTAATCACTGCCCTCACTTCACAACTGGCGGCGTTCTCAATTTTTTTAAACATTGTAAACAATCACAGAAACAACACAGGCAATGCTAGCGTCACGCAACTTGGCTCAGAGAAGGCAGACAAGCCACTGAAGCTATCTGACCTCGTCCAGCGGCTACTCGCGTCGTCAGCACTTCATGCGGCACGAACGGGTACTACTTTCCGGATGACCCTCGTATATCATACATCAGGGTAGGCCCGTAGGCCAGTTCCTTTCCTTGTGCCGGTTATGGTCTCTCAGGAAGATCTGGTACCCGAAAAATCACACAGCTTGGGTGGAATTGCAAGTGCCCAGAGTGCCTTGGCTGGGAATCGAACCCGGGACCCTCCGGTCAGCAATCCAACGCTCTACCCGCTAGACCACCGCGACCCGCATATATTAACACCTTTTTCATTTTGATTCCCTTTCTCACCCTTTAATTTCCAATCAAGCTCTAAATATAGCATCATTTAGTTGAGTTTTCCTCCTCCTACGCCACTAATAGGAATTTCTTGTTCTGTCTACAATGGCTTCTAGCGTCTATGAGTTTAATCTGTGTGCGTTTTAGACTGAGAAATTATCGTGGAACCGAAATTTTGTTTTCTCTCCCGTTGTCATGTTCCAGTGGAGATGGGAAATATTACTTTCTCATTCCTCGTTTGCTTTCCTCTCGCTCAAAAGATATTTCTAAGAAGAGTTTTATTAACGGATTTAATCAGTCGATTGAATGCCTTCCTTTACAAATAAAGTCTTTCCAAGCCTTGTTTGAGACTTAAACGTTCAATGGTTTACACAAGTGTTTGAATTTCGGTACCATGGCAGTAAGCTAACACGAGACGATGGAGTTGATTGAACAGTTACAGACAAAGTATTTATTACCGACTAACCATTTCTCTAAGCACTAATCTCACGTTTGTTAAAACTAGTGTCTAGGTTAAGTGTTGGCTTTAATATTCCCTAAATAGTGTTCATCACGAGGGCATAAAGAAATAGGTCAAACGGGCATTAAAGAAGCGAAAATATCTTGACTCTCAAAATGCGGCTTTATTCATTTAGAGATACTTTTTTTCTTGGCGCCTGGATTGCGAATTTACCAGCTGCTAAATTTTATTTTACTAGATAGCAATTCCTTTCTGGGTGCATGGGAACGTTAAAAAATAATTAGACTTTAATTCAATCACCTCCAGCTTGATCTACGCCAAAATCATTACAGTGCGCCATAATTCGAGTGTTAGGGCAGCAGCCATATATGAAAAATTATTAGTTGATGCATAAATGTGAATATGTTTGCTCAAAAGCAAATGCTCTCTTGCCCATCCATACCTATGTTCATGCAACAATTTTTGGGTCCAATCGAGTCATCAAGTTCGAATAATTTTAAAATGAATATTAGGGTGTTAATTAATTTTTTGAGCCTATACATTCAAAATTTGTTGTTTATGCGTATCATGTGAGGAAAAAACGAATATATCAGTTTTAAAACTACCAGAGGGAAGGAAAATTTTTAAAAAATCTGGCAATTACATGGAGAAAGCAAAAGTATTAATTGATTCATAAAAACAGCAGGCTAATAAATTTAAAATTCCCGTTCTTTACTAACCGTCTTTGTGACCAGTGTTACCTCAGTTAGATACTGAAGATGTATTTTATGAAAAGTAAGCCGACGACCATTTCTTTATCAAACCAAATTTGTACTGGTAATTTTACCAGAGTAATTACGCCTTCCGTTACTGTACTTAGCTCTTAGTTAATCACCGCCACATTATATTTGCCGAATTGGAAATCTTCCCTCATCCACCTGAGTCAGTCTGTCATCTCATATTTATTGTATTCTTTTTTGGATGAGAATATATTTATTTTTATGATAAATTGTCGTGCGAGTACTGGTAGTAAGGAAATGTGTTAGTATTCTAAAATGTAACTGACTCAGTGGTAAGGTCTCTGAGGATTTTTGTATAATGGTCATAATTGTAATAATTAGATCAGCATTATATCAACGTATATATGGCACGCTGATGGAGACAACGTGAGTTTCTCCAAAAAATACCTAATATATGATTGATAGCTAATAATTCTCATAAAATTATGGTAATATTAAAATGAATAATTTTCCCGAGTTGTTGGAAATTACTTTCCTTACTAACTAACTAATTTAAATAAGTATATATTTGCATTCTTAGTCCGATTTCTACGGCCATTCGTGTCGTCCCAAGTCCTTGGATGCAGAATTGAATGCCAAATGGGGATTCTATATTGGACATTGGCGAGAGATTTATGGAATGTGTGCGTGACAATTCGGTACTTACTCGCCGGGATCGAACCGAGGCTAGTGACTCGCACTGACCGCACTGTGACAGAGGGCATCTGAATAATCAGGAGGGAATTCTAAGGCGTATGCAAATATCGAGCGGGCGACTTAAGACCGGCCGCGTCGGAATCTCTTTAAGGGGGATTTCCCCCTTGAAATCAAGCCACACGCTCTTCCGATCCACATCACACGCGTGCATTGTCATCCGCACCCCGCGGTCATCCATCTTCCTCCAAAGGTATTCTTCCCGTCACCCCGGAGACGAGTCGTAGGAGGAAGCGGCCCGCCTCTCAATCTTCCTCCTTCCCATAACGGCGTGGTGCTCACGCACACATTGACCCGTCTTTCCTACCTTCCCCTTTTCCTCTTCCTTTTCCCTCCATCTCCTCTCTCTCCCCCTCTCCTTCCTGCAGAACCCCCTCCACAACCGCCAACCCCACTACTCCTATGACATCCAATTTCTAGAAGAGGCCGGATATTCCCACACGCTGGTTAATCCCGTAGGATAAAACCCGGACACCCAATCAACGCCCTCTGCCTCCTCTTCCACTCGCAGAATATCTTTTTTTTCTCTCCCACCCCACAACTGCCCATCTTCACAGGTCTCCCTCTTCCCCTCCCAAGCCCGCCCTCTTCTCACCTCCCACGTCCCCAGGAGAGATAAAGAGAAGACTCCGTTTCATTAGTGTCAATTTGCGCCGTGAAGAAAGTAAGGGAGGGCTGCGCTCCTCTTATCCTTGTCCTGTCTCGTAGGTTCTTCTTGCCTCAACTCTCCCTCCCTTGGAAACACGTGCTTAGCACCCCGACGAAACCCGGAACACACACGGTTCCGAGAGAAGGGGTCGGAGAGGAAAGAAAGCAGGCTTGGAGTGTGGGTGTCGGGAGTTTATGCCGACGCGTCTGCTAGGCAGGAACGGGGATAGTATGTGCACACCTATTTAGGTAAAACTCGGGGCTGATGTCTTATTTCCCTTAAGACGTGGCTGCATCTGCGAAAAAAAGATACTGTCAGTGGGCAAATTACGCGTCGACGTTTCTGCTTCACCTTCGAGTGCCCCCTCATTAAACCCAACTACTACTTGGAATAAAAAGTGCTCGCTTAAAATGAAATAAAAACAGAATCCTTTCACGGTACCTACTGCTTCACCCCTTATTCTTATTTGCTCACTCGTGTTCATGTTTTCAAATAAATTGAATGGAGTAAATTATGCAAAGTGACTTCAATCCGCACCCAACCAACTTTTTAGCACCTATTTTAGTAGCAGCATTTTCTGCTCTGATGTTTTAAAAAACAGAAGTTGGTGTGCTTTGGGAAATGTACAATTTTGATAAATAAAACATTAGTCAAGAGACGCCAACGTCATATTACGTTTATAGTCGACACAGATGAGAGCACAGATAGTCGCATTTAGTCTGTAGCGTGTTTCAATTCAAATTCCGATTAAATTAAATAATTATCCAATTTATAATTATGTGGTGGACGGAATGATCAAGCATTTCTCAAATTTTCTCTGATAAATGAAGATTATCACTCTTATAGTATTGTTATAGGAAAAGGCCTAGTTTGTTCAACCAGCACTGTGCTTTTATTTGAAGAACTTAAAAGGTAGTAATGGCTTTTATACTGCACGCCTTAATTACACTCTGTTAACCACCCAAGTAGTATGTCTTAAGGGCATTAAGACACCAGACTTTATTATGTCAATTTGAGTGAAACCTACGGATTTAACTCAATTGCGAGCTTTCATCATAGTTTCTAGAGTACTTAGCCTAGGTTTAGTCGTTACGACGAATTGTTCGTGAGAAAAAGTAGTATATGAAACTCAGAAACTTCTCTTATCTTGTGATTATATTCTGCGGATGAGTTGTGAGACCTACAATGGCATGGTGTTAAATGTGGACTTACCAGTGTGTAATACTACCTCTATTTCAGTTTTATATTAAAAATTTTCCATTATCTGGCTCATGAAATTGCGTTTTCGAAGGAAGACCCGAATAGCCTTGTGATACCATATGTATCCATCACTTGTATGTTTACCCCTTAAAAGATTGAAAGTAAGGGTGACACTGGAGGACATTACATGTTCCGAGCTAGGTATTTAATTTTATCTGCCTATTTTTGAAGAATACCGTTCCCCTTCTCTTTCCATATTTATTTTTTTTATTGCGGCATATACTTATATCTAACCTTTAATTTTCGTTTTAAGATCAATCCTGTTAGATAATTAATTGGATATTGACTGTTTCATTGTTAATCCAGTAAAAAGTTTTCAATCAGTGTATTATTTCTCCTTTTACATAGACCGGCTTTAAACTTCTTTCACTTTTTATTGTTTTAAGCTCAACTTTGTGGAAGTTCATGTTCAATATTTATTTTATTAAAAACACAATTGTGTTCTTTTACTTCCTTGAATGAGGGGATGAGAAAGTCATATGGGAAATTGTTTTGTATAAATAACTAATAATAATATTTTTTCTTCATTTTATTCAATATTAAGAGCCGAAGGACCTGTTTCTGTCAATTTACCCTTAAATATACAAAGCACTAGATCCTAGAGTTTTAAGTTTCATAGTCTAAGGTGAAACCCATTTCTTGGAGTATGCCATCAACAAAATAATCTTATGCTTGAGTCATTCAAAACCTTAATAGCTTTCTCCTTGAGCTTGGTATTAATTCATTCTTTTCCCTTGTTGCAACCGAGAAACGATTTGCTTAAACTCTAATATCCTTAGAGCCGGGTGACGTTCCAGAGGGACCATTCTTCGAATTGCTTTAGTCGGATGTTTTTATCTTCTCAACTTGCCCTTAGGGGAGTCAGAGGACTCTTGTACAGAGATCGCACTTCGGGTCCACCGAGGCTATCTCTTGCATTCTTATCCCAAGGGTTTCTCATGAAATACATTCCGTTTCAAGATGTAGCTATGAGAAACTAAAAGAAATCCCCTCTATATGTATGTGGCGAAGTTCAGATAGTTTATGACGTAATTCTGCATGAAGAAAAGGCATATTTTCAAATAAAATGGCTTTGTCTGGTTTGGGTTATGTACACACAGTGATGCCCTCTTAAATCGAGGGGAAAGGAGGAGACGGTTTAAGAAATCATTTTGAAATACCAACTTCATCACTCTGTAGCAGAGTTTGGTAGTATTGCTGTTGTGCCATATATGTGTTGGTCCTTTAGGAAGCCTACATACTTTGTAAATGTTTATTATTAGACTGGTAGTGTTATACATTTCATTACATCTTTTATATTTTTAAAACTTAGATGTGGTAATTTTGTTGAGGTCAATTGCGTCCCTTTAAATATTTTTTGACCCATCATATTATTTTACGCTTGCTATGGTGTTCTTACTTTATATTCTCTCAATACTCGTAACATATAATAATTATGGATAAACATATTGTATCTCAGGTTGGTATGATTAATTTGAACGTGCTATGCCTTTAAAGCAAAGAAAACACTAACGCCATGAAAAATGGCGCTAATGAAATTGCAGTAACACCTGTACAGTAGTAACAAAATGGTAGCTTAAGAATAATATTTAATACTAGGGATTTAAACTAAATTATCATAACATTGCAAAGTATTTCGGGTTTAATACTGCGACGTTTATATTGCCTTAGGTAACTGGCGTTTGCCATGACCTCATTTAAATGGCAAATAGGTATTTAACGATTAACATGTATTTGTCCAATTATATGTTAAAAATACACAAGGAGTACTATTTTCTGTTATTTTTGGTAATATTACTGAAAACGTGCAATAATTTTTTAAATTTGATTTTTTTTAAATTTTATCTTAATTCTTGACAAAGGAATTGATTGGAAGTTATTAATAGGGTCATATCCCTCAGGCGAGAAATTGGAAAAATATTTTATTCACCAAAGGACATCAGCTTCCGTAATTCAAAGAGACTAATTTATATTTGGTAAAAACATTCTTACCCCTAGGGTTATTACTTACTCTGGGTGTTTAATTTTAGAAACTTGGTTCTGCATTTGTGCGTGTAGGATGTGAACTTGTGGGGTTTATAATTCATTGAGTAAACCTAAGGGTAGCAATTTATTAACAACCAGCTGCTCTTTATTGCAGAGGTAGAACTTTTTTGTTTTCATTAGAATACATCTACATAATGCCTTGCAATTCGCCAAAAGGGCGTGTGGCGGGGAATATTAGATCGTTAGCTATGCTTATATAATCACAATTATTACACGTCATAGATTAAATTAGATTAACTCTCAGAATCACTTCTTACTTCTCATAGGTAGAGCATAGAATAGATTCAGTCGGGCACTTAACCAAGGGGTAGATAAATATTTCATAAAATCTAATAGGCAGGAATAAGAAAACGAGGAAAGGGCAGGAACAGAATAGGGATGTTGGACGGGATGAAGGGAGGAAGTACACTGAGATGAAGAGGGACCTGATGTAGATTAGGTTGCTAGATTGGGTTTTGTTAGGAGTCACAACATATTTATTTGATATTTCTGTCCATCCAAAAACCTACCTTAACCGGTAGATTACCTAATAATAATCTAATAGACCTCAAACGGTAATAAATTATAAACCACTTGCCAGTTTTAATCATTAAGAATTAACAAGTATTTGCAAATGATAATTTCGAAGTGACACGGAAGTGTTAAAGAAAAAAACTTAGACAGCAACACATAACATGAGAACACATAAAAGGAACACTCACACGTTATTTCTTGACAATGTCGAAGGAATCGAGCTCCATCTTCCTTGGAAGATTAGTTAGGAATGACTGGCGAAAGGTATGTGGGACAGAGATAGAAGAGGACGAGGGAAGGGGAGAACAGGTGGTGGAGGAGGGGAGAAAGAAGGGGTTGTGGAAGGGGAAAGAGAGAAGGGAGGCCAGAGGGGAGCGGAGATGGGATAGGAATGAGAGAGAGGATGTGGAAATAGTTCCAAGCGACACAGAAAACAAATAATTCATCCACAGATATTACAACATCCACAATCCAGGTGTCAACTCACAAAGTCATCATCAGGTCTTGACAAGTCAAAACCCAGGCAAAGAATGACAAAATATATGCGGATGAACAAAATATCCCACTATCCCGCTTGAAACAAATGCACACCTATACACTTCGACCCTCTATAATTAGTGAACAACATTTATCCCCGGATGTATTTAGGCTTTTTGGAGCCATATAAATGCCATTTCCGTCGTTTTTAATTTTATAGGGTTATCGGATGGGAGAAGGGATGCTGGAACGGAAACACTGTAACACTGGTTGAAGGGGGTGTCGTGGTGGGAGGCATGTTTTGGGATAGGAAGACCCGCGGATGGGGAAGAGGTATTACAATCCCAGTAATCAGTAATCCCTCTTTCCCGTCCGCGGGTCTCTCATCTCCAATCTATCAGAGCTTCTCATAAAGAATTGTGGGTGCAATATTTTCCCTAAAATTATATTACATGAATTCTTAAACCTATTTTAAAGGAATAATTTATCAGCTATCATTGTAATGTCACAAATCTCCTTGTTCTCAGATTGAAAGATATTTACTGAAATTAAAAATGGGTTGAGTATTGTTAAAATGTCAGTATTTGGCAAAACTGTTTTAACAAAGATTTCTCCGGTTAAATTTCTTGAAATCTTTAAAATTCTTAAAATCTTTGCCTGCAAAGGTATTTATTCAATTCCCGTCTCCTTAAAAAATACTCCATGGTGAAGAACCAAGTGACAAAACAGTGTTTGTGAATAATTAAAATAGATTTGGCAGTGTTTCTCTGACGTCAAACATTTGAATGATCTTGTACTCGTTTGTGGGTATGATTTTTACAAGCTGGGTTATCGAGAAATTTTGTCATGTACTGTATTAAGTTACGGAAATGGAGATGAGTGGTTACTTCGGTAGACTTGTTTAAATTTGAACTCAATTTTCTTTCCCGGTATAGGTTACGTCAGAAAAGCAACTTCCGACTTAGTTTGGAGGATTATATATCAGCTAATTTAGCGAATTATATCCTATTTATTGAGCATTTAAAACTACGGAATGTAAGCCTACAGATATTTTTAGCTGAATTTTTAACGAGCAGGTTCAAAGAGAGAAAGCGCATTTGAGACGTAACCGATCAAACACTTTCGTTGCGATCACGCCCTATTTTTTATCTTCCCGTAAGTAAGAAAAAATGCCATTTTGCTCTACCCGTGCTAATTCCCTCAGTTTCATTACAACCGAGGGAGATTTCGCATCTTATTTATCAAGCATCACCCCCCCCCTTAGTCCAGGCGCGTAGGGTTTAATGTAAACGTAGATTTAGATCTATCCCCCCCTCTCATTTCCCCGCCTTCTTCCTTCCCTTCCGTCCCATAACCACTGGGTTCCCCTTCACCTCCATCTTGCGCGGTCTCTCAGGGCCATTAAAGGCGGATGTGAGGGAAGATAAGACCACCTCCTTTCGCCTACATCCCTTCCTTTTACCGCTTTCCATCTCAACCCCTTCTCACGGCTCCCCCGTTCCTCCTGCACCCCTTCCCGCGTACCCTTTCCTCCGACGCACACCACACACACGGCGCCACCTCCGGCTCAGAACCCATTCCACATGTTCTCTCGTCTTCAGAGCCTCGCTACGGCATCTTCGCCTCCCCGCATGCCCACTTCCTCCATCTCTCTCCGCCACTCTTCCCTGCCTCTCACCTTCAACCCTTCTCCCCCCCCCTCGTATTTCACCGACCACAGCGTGCTCCTCGGTGAATCCTCCCCTACGGGTCCGCCCCCCCTCACAATCTCCCCTTTCGTCTTCGCCATCTATCCCCTCCCATTCGTGCGCGGTCACATCGCCTCCTTCATCTTCTTTGTCTCATGCCAGATCTCTCTCCTTCTCCATGCTCCCCACCTGGCTGCGCCTTAGTTCAGACGTCCCCATACCGAACGTGACTTTGTAAAGGGGATGGCCTCGTAATTGGGAAACATACGAAACAGGAATATGGAAAAAATAAATGGCGAAATGTTAGGTTCTATTAATTGATAGGACATTTCAATTTGTCATAGTTTTTGAAAACATTGTGATAAGCGTATTAATATCAAATGAAGTTTTAACCTGAGCAAACGGCTTCATTCGAAAAAGGTTTTCTTGTGATTTTACTACTGACGAATGTGCAGAGACAATGGGGCCTAATTGTGTCCCTTTGTGCACAGGTATTCCCTTTGTGGGTATGGAAGAAATGATCGAGATGCTATCTATGTGAGGCATCTCAAGATTTCGTGTGTGTAAACCGCATATGCAACTGTTTGCCTCACAAATTACAAATTTTAGAATTACCAGGTGCTAACTAATTTGTAAATCTTCAAAATAAATATTTTTTTGGTTAGATTGAGATATTGGTAGATCTCTAGGTACAAGAGCAGCTTCCCATCCGTCCTTATTGGTCTCCGTAACGGCATGCGGTTTAGGGTCATCAAATAATTGAACCCAAGTGCCCGGATATTTTAGCATAAATACAATTAAATATAATTAATAAATTTTTCAGTAAATAAAACCAATTATTTTGTAATGTACGAGATGTGTTAAAAAGTAAGGTGACTTGTCAAATTTCGTTGACCACATGCATTCGACTTTCGATTTTTTTTGTTGGTTTGGTACACACGTGCCAAACATTTATTTACCGTTTTAATATTTTAGAATATTTAGTTTTTTATTGACAGATGCCAATGTTAGACGTGTTATGGTGTGATCGGCGATTTTCTTTTATAAAAAGTGATTGCAGAATTTGCATCAATTTTGTGTAAATAATGGAAGTAGGTGCTCCAAAGAACTTGAAATATTGACATGGCCTTCAGTGCGATGCTCTGAGTACACTAAATGTTAATAACTGATACAAGCTCTTTGAAGATGGCCGAGAAGATGTCATTGACAAACCTCCCTTTGGACGCCCCAGCACGTCAGCAACATATAAAAACGTTTTGAAAATCGTGAAATCACTCTATAAGAAGTTGCTGAGGATGTTGGCATATTGGTTGGCTCATGCCATGCAATGTTTTCGGATGATTTGGGCATGAGACGTGTGTCAGCGAATTCTTTCCCAATCTGCTTAGTTTTGATCAGAAGAACCGTCGCATGAGCATCGCTTAGAAGCTGTTGAATGACATCAATAATCATCCAGATTTGCTCAAAAAGATCATAACTGGTTACGAATCATTGGTTTATGGCTATGACGACAAAATTAAAGCCTAATCGCCCGATTGGAAGAACCCAGGAGTACGAAGACCAAAAAAAGTACGCAAAGTTAGAACAAATGTCAAGGTATTCCTCACTGTTTTCTTCAATTACCGGGGCGTAGTGCATCTGGAATTCTTACCACAAGATCGTAAGGCCAATAGGGAGGATTACCTTAAAGCGCGCCGTTTGTGAGAAGCAATACGAAGAAAACGTCCGGAATAGTGGAAAAACAATTCATAGCTTTTGCATCACGACAATGCACCTTCTCACTCGTCGTTGCTTGTGAGAAATTTTTTTTGAAAAACAACACTGCAATCATACCTCAGCCACCATATTCACCGGATTTGGCCCACTGCGACTTTTTCCTCCTCTCAAAACTGAAGAGACCAATGAAAGGAAGGAGATTTGCAGCGATTGAGGAGATAAAGACTGCATCGCTGAAAGAGCTCGAGGCTTTACCAAAAAGTGCTTACTAAAATTGCTTCGAAGGTGGGAAAAAGCGTTTGCACACATTTATTATGTCTGGAAGGGATTACTTTGAAGGGGAAAACTTGAATATTGAAGAATAAATAAATATATTTTCATAAAAATATAAAGGACCTTCCGTTTTGAACACACCTCGTTTATAAACATATATGTGTGTATTGCTTTTCTATGATAGCCAATATATATTCTAATGCATAAGTTATATTAACTAAAATTTCTGCATGCCTGACTGGTAGAAAAAATTAAGGATGAAATTGGGATAAAGTTCGTACGGCTTCATGTGCAGCCTTGTGATTTCTCAGATTCTACTAGTATCCAGATTGTTGAGCGCTGGTTTAGTCAGTGTTGGTGAAATGGGACTCATATTTGTTCCTGGAATCCTTATGGCGCAGTGAAAAAGATATTTGCAGCAAAGGGGCCTTATATGTACTAAATCATTCCGTTATTTCTGAAAATCCTGCGATTTTTTCTAAATTTCAAATTTATTTCTCAAAAATTGGGTTTCATTTCCCATGCATTCACTTTTTTCCTTAAATATACCGTTTTATCCCTTAATTCCTGTAAATCTGAGGCAAAATTCGAATTTATTTCACGTGTAAAGCATGTTTTCAGTAAATGACGAATAAATAGCAATGTTCCACCTGTGAAATATTTTACTATCGATCAGATATTCTACATCATCCATGATGTAGGACGTTTAAACCTGTGCGTTGATTAAGATTTTTACTCCTGGAAAGTGACAATTTTTAGTATATGATATAATATGTTCCAATTCAAACATTTTCAAAGTATTTTCATACCCTCTTGACGGTAAAATACTATATGTGTAGACAATGTTTTTCAGCGTGTTTTTATAAAAAATATATTGAAATAATAGATAAGATAAAAACAATATGTTTGTAGGATTTGGGAACGACAATTCGATATGATTTTGCATTTACCGTTATTTATGCATATATTCCGGATTTCCAGTCAAGCTTGCTGTATTAATTCCGTTGAGATAGGCATTGGGAAATGCGTGTACGAGTATGTAGTCAGTAATGTACATGATCTTTTTATCCTTCTAAAGGGATAATACTGATCGCGATTACAGAGACTGCATTTTTATTCACACGCTACCAATCACGGTAATCGCAACCCATCTAAAGAAAAATCTGTTCCTTTCATATGATCTTTAATTTTTCCCTAACAAAATGCTATCACATTTTGTCATTTCTCACTCTCGTGTTTTTAATTCAAATTAACACTATTTGAATATCTGTCTTGGATCTGTGAATTTGAAGTAAGGGTGTATCAGAATAGCTGTATTCCCCGATCCCCCAAAAACTTGTGCAGCAAAATTGCAAGCATCAAGGAGGGGTGAACAAAAGTGAGAGGAAGGGTGGTTAAGCAAAGGAAAAAAGTCCACTGAAAAACCCAAAAGAAGACGTGCAAATCTATACGCATGCTAGTGGAAAACCTATTTCCAAATAGGCAATGATATAACCTGCTCTAAACAAACTTCGGTATGCAAAAAAGGAGGGAATAAAAATGAACCGCGACTACACATACGATAGACTACGATCGGTCGTTCAGAACTTGAAAGTGGGAAGGAAAATGCTATATCAAACCATGGCCATGTAAAGAATGGTCTCTACTCCTAATGTCACATGTAGAAAATGTAGCATGTAACTGAGGTGAGAGTGCATGTGATGTTGTTTTCTTAGCAAACTATCAGTAACAAATGTTGATATCGGCTACATTCAAAATTATAAATACGTTCAGGATGTTATTCGCTCAACGCTTGACATATTTTTCGAGGAATTATTTTGATTTAATTTTATCTTATATTAAGTAGGCCAATAGTGAATTTATAGCATTTATCATTGGATCCGATCCGAAAGATGTATGATCCGCTTTGGTTATGCTCTTGGTAAGAAGGGAAAGTACCTTAAGGACATGCTTTATCCACAATTCAGCTAAGACTAGGTGTAGCCTTCTGAGTTAGTAGACCAAAAGTGTAACCCATATTTGTGGCATTCCTCATGTATACTTGAAGACTTGACGTATAGATCTTAATATTGTTCCTTTTACTTCATAAATCTAGTTATACTTACCCAACCATATTGAACAAGTGCTCTTTCTAATTTGCTTCACTATTCTTCTGACCACAAAATTAAACTCTGTGGCTTTCTTTTTTTTCCTTATCAGTTACATTTTCCAGTAAAAGGGAATTTAATCATGAATAATGTATTAACGAGTAATTAATAGCTATATACTCGGTTAAAGTCATTTTAATTCTTTCACACCGGATATTTAAATGTTGGTTCGGTTATTTAAATCCAGGGTAATTTAAATACGTCAATCAAAAAGTTCACGAAGACAATTTCGTAGAGCTTTAGCTCTGTTTGTGTGTCTGTCTAAAAATATAACCATTATAATATGAAAAAAAACTTCTACACTCCCAGATGAACCCTCGAGTCTTTTTGTTTCCGTCCATCTTATCACTCTACTGTGTCGGATTTAGTTGAATGACTCGCTTCCCTTTTGAATCAACGTTGTTACAAACCTACATCAAAATATGTTCATCTATTAGCAATGGCATTTATAAAATTTGATAAACCCCAACAGCCATCGTTGTTGAGAATTTCCTGGAACGCTGTTAATTTAAATGTTTTCATTTCATTACTTTTTTTAAACCGTTAGCATTTAAAAAGGAGGATTCAGCCGAAGGTTTTGTTATCCCAGTGGACTTTCTCATCCCGGAAAAGGCAATCTTCATCTACATCTATAATACCTTGCAAGCCGCCGCAAGAGTGTGTGGCGGGGGGTGTTAGGTCACCACCCGCCTTAAGTGAGGGCTAAAGAAAATAAGTTTGATTTCGCACGCAATTTAAATTGTGCTTAGGAACGTCAAAAAGGTGGAAAACAGTACGATTTGTTTGTAGCTTAGATTTAGGGAAGGCGTTTGATAAAGTAAATTAGATAGAATGAGAAGTACGTGTTAGAAAAGACAGGTGTGCCCTTGAGAGATATGCGACTTATCCGCAGCATGCACATGCCTCAGGCTGCTAAGGTGTGAGTGGCGTTGACGCAGTTTTGTACGACACGGAAACACAGTCGTTGAAGTCAAGTAATACAAAACGATTGGAGGCTTATGAAATTTAAGTGCGGAGAAGGATGGAAAAGTTTAAATTGACAAAAAAGAAAAGAAACAGCATGAGGGGGGAGAGAAGATCGTTGGGAGAAATCTAAAGGAGGTAGGTAAAAATAGATGCATTGTGTTCTGATTTGCGATAGATTACTTAAGGCTATTTAGGAGAAGTACATAAAGCAAGCAAAGAGGTAAATAATAATTAAAAGATGATAGGCAGCTTGAATGAAATGATGGCTTGAAGGAAGTATGCCGAATTGAATAGGAGTGTATTTGTAGGGTCAGGTGTCGTGTCTTTTTTACAGCGCTAGGCAGTGTAGCAATGATCATACTTCGTCCATCAAAAACCCACCTCTGACTATCAACAATAAAAATGTCAATCATTAAATCATCATCTTGCCAAAAATGATAAACTACAATGTAGAGTAAGAAAAACAGCGAAATTCTAAGGATGAAAGTGTAAAGGAGGGTTTGATAGGAGAAAGCCAGAGAATATAGGACCACTCTGTTGACAACTGCTAATAATAATATGAATCTGTTCTCATTTTATGTGTTTGACTTTGACCTATATAGATGACTTCTACAGCTTACAAATGACCAAGTTAATTAATTCATTATTTCGTCAAAGAAAACTTTTCTATTTTTCTATTTTCTATTTTTTAATTCTTCTTTCCTATCTTCCATTTAACTAATTTTTCCTATTTTCCAGTTCACTTTGCAAAGAATATATTTATGAAAGATTTTTCTATCGTATTTGAAGTTCGACAGAATTTTTCCTAACCTGTATATACGTCTATGTCTTCCGTTCCCTATTCATGTACGTTTCTTGACTGTTTTGGGTAAAAAGTATATTCTATCGATAGTGATTATTGCGATAGGAACGTTATTTAACTAAAAATGAACGAGTATTTCTACTATGACATTAAAGACAAAATGTATCACGATAAGAAAGAGGCAAAATAAATTATGTTTATAGAACGATCTCATGTTTTTTCTCTGAATCCAAAGCGTTATTTTCTTCACCGTTAAATATCGGCAACCTTTAAAAGAGTTATCATATGAGATTTGATCCATGATCTTTGTGTCAGGTGTCCCTTGACCTCGTAACCTCTGATATATATGACCGGACATCATCCGCCTCAAATCATCCCGTCTATTAACAGCCTCAAAAGTTTTTTTTAATGAATAAAATGGATTGGCACATTCTTTGAATAGAATTAGGCGTTAGTTTCCAAATTTGTGAGTGATATTTGAAGTTTTCTGGCATGATACTTTAGGTGGTATTCAATTTATCTTTCTTTTATTAAATTTCATGACTCACTCATAATTATTATTATATTTTTTTATCCCATTCGTTAATGTAGTTGTGCATATTTTCTTTCCTTTATTTTAATATAAAAGTATGTTCAGTTAAACACTTATTTTGACACGATTTGTCGTAATTTCACGATGAATATGCATTATTTGAAGTATATATCACGTTTCCTATAGAATATACTCTTGTCGCATCGGCTGGTTATACCATGCACGATTCAAGTATATGTTTGCTTCATCATTATTTATTATAAAGGTAACATTTGGATGGATGTATAAGTAAAAATAATTATGGATACATTAATTTGAGCTAATATAGAGAAGGCAAAAACAAATAATAAATTAAGAATGCATCGTTGGATTAAATTTACTTCGATATTCACCGTCTTCATTCAAATACAATCATTCAATTCATAATTAGTATAATATAGAGCATGGAATACTTTCGTGCGTTCTTGTCTTTAGGACGAAATATTTGGGATAAGGAAGACAGAGTTAAGTAAATCAATTTGATCTACTACATAAAATGATTTGATCTACAAATTCGATATCATATGTTTAAGACTTAGGTAAGTGCAGGTAGTTTTTTAATAATATATTTTGCAGGAATGGGAGGCGTGACGAATATTTTTACCGCTATGCTGGAATACTGTGGAAATAAAAATCAATGATACGGAAGAAAACGAAATTTGCTTTACTCAGAGACGTAAGTTTTTCAGTGTGTTAAGAAGGCTCTCTTTTGATTTAAAGGTTCCGTTAACCCATGTCAAAATTTAAAAATGAAAGCGAATTCTCATCTGATTTTCACCCATCTGCCCAAAAAGGCATTTTATGTGTGCATTTTTTATGAAAGTTATTAGAATATGATATTTATATAGTAAAAGAAAATGATAATATGCATTTAGTGACCGGGATCTATGTCATTAGGTGCTTTATAACGGATTTCCTTATTTATCTTCATAGTCAAGTTGGTGGAGCGGTGTATAGCAGTATAAAATTCCTATTGTATGTAGCGGGTGTTGCGTGAATGCTGTGCACTCGCCCCACTTTCATATTTCCTTTCGCTGCATCGGGGTCTACCTGCCATGTTTATGTGGATGTAGTGGAGTGGAAGTAGAATGGCTAATGACATGACACTCCCTGCCATGCGTCCTTGCGACGGCTAGTTGGGTAGTGAGCAGTTGTACCTATATATGTGAGTTTGAAAAGAGAAAGGACTAGCTGGCGGGTTCGTTTTAGACGCTTCATTTCTTAAATTTCAGGACAGATCGCAGAGATAATGCGACAGTAGAAAAAGAATGCCAAAATTTAGTAAAAAACATTTGTTGCAGTAAAGAGAGACCGTGAAAGGCACCGTTTTTTGTTTTGAGTCAGGAAATGACATGTCTCGGCCAGGCGGGTAAAAGCCCACAAAGAGAAATGGCCAGATGAGGACACTAAAGAAAGGAAGATAAATAGCATGGCATAAATATTTAAGAATCTTTTTTCTCCTGCCCCCAAGAGAGAGAAGTGGAAGTCCATTTCTATATATATAGCTGAAATTTTCTCACTATAAATTTGAAATGAATAGTTGTCCTTTACAGTACCTATGGTAGAGGAGGCAGAAATCATAACAATCTACTGACGATTTTGCCCCCAGTGAAATGTGCATTTTTTATTTTATAATTCCATATTGTATTTCCCTTCTCTCTTCATAATCATGAAAATTCACATGTCTCAAAGACACAAAACACTCATAATCACCCAAAGCTGAAATTTTTTCATATGATTCAATCTACATCAAGGACGTGTGGCAAGGAGTGTCAGGTCACCGGCTATGCAAGCACAATCACAATTATGGCACTTCTAATTAAATATCAGTTTTATCACTCATGGGAGCAAAGCGAATCACACGGAATGAGGTACTTGCATTCAATAATATTGAAAACAGGTTATCTTCAAATCAGAAGGGAGGATTGTTAAAAAAAATGTGTCCATTTAATATTCATGCAGGATATTGACAAAATCTATTCACTACCAGTTCTAATTATCTCCTTCGCGTCTGCGGTCATATCTTTGTTGATCTCTAATGGTACGAGGAAAAAACTTTTTAAATTCATTCGTACTACTATCTAGGTTTCTCCTTGATTTTCTGCATGTAATGTGATCCACCATAGTTATAGCAAGTTCTCACTAACCTAGCTGCTCTACGTTACACTCGATCTAGTTCCAATACTTAGCCTACCTCGTGAGGATGCCACACCCCCGCAGCGTACTCAAGAAGGGGCCTAACTAGCACAAAACAAGAGAGCTGTCTAACATCCTCATTACATTCTACATGCACCTTTTTATGAATCCTAAATTTTCAGTTCTTATTTTGAAAATTGTTTCTTTGCGTATTTCCTTGGACATATCCTCCAGCCACACGCCCTTGCGGCGGCTTGCGGGGTATTATGTAGTTAATGTAGATGTATCCTCATTTATCGTTACACCTTAGTATTTTATTGATTCTACTTTCCATCATCATCATTTTCAATATTTCAGTCCTTCAGTTGTTTTAACTGCAGCCCATAATCTACTATTGTGGAATTCAAAGGCCTAGGGAGAATTCTTAGCTAGTTTCCCGTTGCCTTCCACATCGCAGTACTGCTGCCGATACCGCGAACTTCACTCTCCTCCGCAGCTGTGGCAGCTGATGCTGGGCCGACCCACTCGGTGCGCCACCGGTGCCCAATGGTGAAACTACTGCCGTTCACCATGGGTTCAGGGTAGCTTTTTAGTAGGAGCCTTTTTTTCTCGTTGTCTCGTGTCGAAATACTATCATTGTGTTTTTTTCTGTTAATGTGTGGTTGCCTCGCTCATAAAGACCAGTAACAAATTTTTTCCACCAATCTAAGCTGAAAAACTTTCGCCGGTCACGGCAATCGAACTGGCGACAACGACTTCAAAGGCAGATGCTCTACCTCTGGTCTACCCTCGCCCCCAATTATACTTTTGTTATATGTTTATCATGTATATTTATTAATTTGAATCAGGTGATGAGAAATGTATAACCGAGTTACCTTCATCCTTTTGATACCAGATTTGTAATGAACGTATGAGTTTGTTTTTGTGACACAGAGGGAATTGCTATGACACCATATTATGTTGTTAGATTCGGCAATTGGAAAAAATTACAGAGATCGATACCAAATTCAAGAAACCGTCCTTCCGTCGTACGGTACGTAATCATACCATAATTAAATTAATACGTCTAAATGTATTAATTCAAAATTATAAATATTATTTATCAAACTGGAAAATTTTGGAATCACAAAATGTTTTTATGTGTATGTGCTTGAACATTCACCACTGATTTTTTATGTGAGCCTACATACATTCAAGTGAATATATGAAGTAAAAATTCTGTACGCATGACTAGTGTAATAACATACCCTTGCGAAGGCTAGCAGGGTATCGCGTTGATGAAAATGTAGATCTTTTATTCCTCAAATATTCAAATTATTAATAATACTCTCTTCATCCTCATAAAATTTTCATTTTTTTTTAGGTATTGGGACTGAATTCCCACTAGTGGTATGAAACTCCAGTTTTTAATATCGTTTACAAGCTTTTATTAAAGTTTTTTTCCTTATAAATCTCCGTAGAGAAGAAATTTGAGCGTAATGGCCAAAAACGTAACAATAGATTTTCAGAGGCTTCGTTATTCAACTTCATTCGTTAGCTCAAGAGAAATGAGAACATATAAAACAAAGGAATATCGAAAGTTGCAAAGGAAATTATTGGAACTGTTTATAGAATAAGAACAAGGAAACGATAGATTAGATACAAAATGATTAGGAAGATGGATTAGAGAAAGAAATATATGGATTTAAGCCCACAATTAGGTAGAAGATCTAAGAAAGAGTGGAATAGTAAAATGAAGCGGAAAGCTAATAAGGCGAAAGAAACGTGGTGGAAGAGTGTGTGCCAAGGTATGGAAAGCTTACAAAGGGAAGGTGAAATTGATGCTATGTACAGAAAGTTAATTGTACTGTCAGGAAAAACGAAGGGAAAATCCGTGTAATGAATCCAAGAGAGTTTAGGGGAGAGTAAAAAAATAAAACAGGGAGGATTAATGAAGACGGAAAGAATATATAGGTGAAATATATGGCAAAGATTTCATGCTAAAAAGCTTATACATGGAAGGGGAATATGACGTAGATGAGGATAACTTAGGTTTGAGCATACATACATGTACTTGATAGCGAGATAAAAAAGATACTCGTGGAATTTGAATCATATTAAGCGGTGGGTGTTGATAATATTCATGCGATATGGTGATAATAGTGGTGGCAATAGTGGTACAACTGACGTCCGTTATCAAATTGATTGGAGGATTTTGAAATGTTGGCGTAGAGAAAGTGGGAAGGATGGAAAAGGTGATACGGACAGATTGGAAAATTAACGAGGAAGTGCTAATATTAGTGAAGGAGTAGGGGTATTGGGAAAAAACCAAAGGAGGACGAGTAGGATAGGTGGATACGGAGAATTATGATTGGCGATGAGATGATGAAGACTGTGATAGAGATGAGAATGTTAGGTAAACGAGGAAGGGGCAGGAAAAGCATAGGCATGTTGGATTGAATGGAGGAAATCATTGTACGAAATTGAAGAGGGGCTTATTGCAGTGCCATTGTACCTTAGTTAGTTTTTTCCGTCCAAAGCCTTCGTTCACCGGTAAATAGCGATATTACACGTGTTAACGTTTAATGGGCTGGAGATATACCCTTTGAAATATGGTTTTATATCAATATATTTATTTCATATAATAATTTTTGCAGCAATTATCACATTTTGCAGATGCATAAAAGACGCAACGTTATACAAGCGTAAAATGCCGTATGAATGAATTTAATGCATTTAATCAATCTCACGATCTTATAATAATGGCTACAGGCATTATTGTACGCTCTTCTTTTTACCCTCCTGTAACTAAAATAACGCATGTCCTTTAAGGAGTTGTGAATTTAAAAAGTTCATTTTATTAATGCTAGGGGATTACTTCATTAATTACAAGTAATAATTTAAAAATATCTTGTATTATAAAGCTTTCTGCTTTGAGAATAATCCTCTACGACCGAGAACTTGTAATTGAGTGGTAGTGTAGATATAACGCAATTCTAGATTAATGGTGGTATTTCTAAGTGAATTCCGATTATTTCCTCAATTTGCAATAGACGATGTTCATACCTAAATAATTTCAATCGAGAAACTACAATGAAAAGGTAAGGAGTAATGAATTTCCAATCTTTTGGTATAGAAAAATATCCTTATAGACAAGAACGCGGTGATACTTATAGTCCTTATACTAATGAATTAGAGATTGTCATTGTATTCAAGGAAAAGAACGGTTTTTGTCGAAGTATTTTTGTGACATTCCTGAGGAAACAGTGCACATGGGGTATGTGTATTAATCTCTGAAAATTGATGCGCCTTGAAAATAGTTTTCCTTTAGTCCTCCTCGATTGGTGAATCTATCTGGAATAAATATATTAAGAAATATGAACCTAAATATTTTAAACGGGAATTCGTATCGTTAGCTTAAGTTTCAGCAATCTAGAGGCGTTATGTATATTAACCGAGTTATTCAGACCAAAATATTCTCTCTTCTGCTAACTCAAATTACCGAACTCATAAAAACTTTCCCGCATTCTTAATCTCAAATTATCTCCCAACAATCTATTCTCTCCATCGAAGCAGGCAAAGACTGGCAGTTTGAATGAGAGGCTGAGCAAAAGACGAGTTCGGCGGAAAGCGAGGAAGGTAGAAGGAGAGAGGGAAAGATGGATCGGAGAATAGGCCTTGGTAATTTAATTAACTTCTTATTAATTTTTACCCCGCCAGCCATTCCCCCGAAAAGACTTTCGCTGTTTTTGCTCCTCTACCTCAGCCTGTTTCTTGCTAGGCAAATTCCTTTACTCCCCCAATCCCCTTCGTCCCTCACTCCGTCCGCCCCCCCGGAGTCATCCCTCTCGAAAACTCTCCGCCGAATCTCTGTCACTGACTTCGACCATGGAATCTAGAGCCCTCCCCACCTCTCCCCACCCCTCTTCGGTACTTTTGCCTTCTTTCAACTCCCTGCTCCGACAACCTCCCCATCGCCACCACTCTCCGCTGCCTCCACTTCCTTTCGAGACACTTCCAAACAGTCAGCCTCCATGACTTGCTTTCTCTCTACCCCCCTTCAATCTCTCCCGAGAAACGGCACCCCCCCCCTTCCTGTCTTCCTCTCTCTCTTCCCTTCTGCTTCTCACCCCCTCGTAGGTGCGCTCCAAACCTCAGCACCTTACGCTTCCCTCAACCACTCTCACCACACACCCTCCTTCCCGCCATCTCACATGGCCTCCGTCTACTTGCTCCCCGCTAACTCACCCCCGGTTCCATGAACCCTCCGCAGTTCACCTTCCCAGGCCCCTCCTCCCTTCAACACTTATTTTCCGCCCTATCAAGCACCCCCCGTCACCTCTGAGGCATGCCACTCGCTCGGTCATCGCCAGAGAGCGCCGCGTGTGCTCACGGCTCCTACCATCCGCCCTACCATGAGATTCCACCTCACCATCCGTATCAACTCTTGCAACGCTCCCACCCTCCGTCAACTCCGTTTTTTCTACCCGTTTCCCTCTCTCTCTCTCTCTCTCTCTCAAAAATCTTTTCTAACACACATACCATTTGCATTTTCTTGCTTTCTGGCGTCCTATCGTCCTTGTTGCTATGTTGGCTTTGCGGCATTACCTCCTCGATTCTATTCGTCTCTCTCTAATAATCTGCTCGCCCCGCATGCTCCTTCACCTCTCATGCGGTTCATTCTCTGTTCTCTCTCCGGGCTCGTCTTACTCTGTTGCTCGGTATTTTGAAGGAATTTCAGTATTTGGAAGTCTGGTTGCGGAAAAATCAAAATTCCTGAGTGAAATCCTAAACCGAGAGGTATGAATGAAAGCTTTCACAAATAAGGAACTCATGCCGATGTCGCATATATTCAGGTGTGTATACATATCGAATATACGAGTATATGAGTATTTTCCTAGATCATTACAACCATCCGCTGGAATCATAAGCAAGTTATCTTAAATTTTCTATGGAAAAAACGCGGTCGTGATTTTTGCCTTCAGAACAATTCAAAATGTTTATTAGAAACCTCACGATCTTTACATTTTTAATATCAATAACAAACCAACACCCGTAATGATAAATTTCAAGTCGTTTTTCATTTAAATTATACATGTAAATAGGTGAAGATAATATGAGAAGAATAGGAGGATTGCCACGATTCATAGAACAGTAGAATACAGATAATATATTGCAATAAATAGAGAAAATTGACGACAAATTAAATTTACACTAATCTCATGGTGGAATAGAACAAAAATTTTCAATTCAGTCTGGAGGTGTTTCAGTTATTGTTCATTGATGATTACGAGTAAAGAATTATTAAGAAGATAAGAAATACCTACTTTCGACTCGATAAAATATCATATACGAGACATAAAATTACAGAAAAATATTCTGGTATGCGTCATCATGCCTGAGGCTCGAATTCCGAAGTATCTGGCACTGGGAAATGACAGCCGTGCGACGGCACTCAGTTTCAGCTATGGCATTCATCAAAATTATTTAAGTTTAAAGATTAAGCTTTTCAGAATATTTTTCATGGAAAAATTATAAATGGCTGCTTACTATTATTTTATTTTTAAATTCCCAATGTATTTCAGGACCAGATATTGCTCACCATTTTCGCTAATCCTCAAAAAGAAAGGCACAGTAACTATATCTTTATGGTATTTCTCAAGTTAGGAAAGTGCACTGAGTACAGTAAAGTTTACTAAAAATAGTGTAAGTTTTATGAAACAAGGGTACAAACAAACCTGGAAATAAAATGACAACGAGAAGTGGCGCATAATTTGGACGCCGAAATGACATATTGACAGAATTAATCTATGCTTTCCTGTAGTTCTTAAATCATTGGTTTCCCTACCTGCTCGGGCTTCTACTCCACTTTCTTTGAGAAACCCGTTAAAGGTCATTCGCGTGCATATACCAAGTAACACTGTATGCCTCTCCTAAGTACGACATTGTAAAAGAATATTCAGAGCATTCGTTTGAGTCAATGTAGCAGTCATCAGGCTCTTCAATAGTTTTAAATAATTATTTTCTAAATTTTTCTATTATTAATAGGGGGATCATTTTGACAATGCTTGCTTGCATTGATACTAATTTTATCGGAATTAGGTTCATAAAAAATGAATTTTATCAATGAAAAAGTGAAGAGCAGTTGGCGATTTGGAGGATTCTTATCTGACTGACTTTAAACGTGAATTGAAACGTCATTTTTCATTAAAAATCCCAAATGTTAAATTGCACATGATGTATGGCATCGTTTTGAAGTTTCTCTTTGAAATTTGTTTGAAAATGCTGTGATAAATTACGACTGAATTCTATTTTCATTAAGTTACCGCACCAGTTACGACCAGTTAATTTTTTTCTTTAATCCCTTTTGATGTTTTTGAAAAATTATTTTAATAATTGATATTTTAGCATTCATGAATCAAAATCTTTCAAGATTACCTTAATTTCTCAAGAGAGCGAATAATTTAGCCTTAGAAAAATTAAGTTCTACAGTTTGCTCGTCTTGCTGCGAAAACTCGCGCAATCTTTCGAAATAATTTATCCACTGAGTCTTGCTCGAATATTTTGTGAGAGACTACATTTGTTTAACCGCAGCATTGCTTTTGGTTGCTCCGCTGTGTTTTGTTGGCCCATTTTGGCCGTAATGTTAGGATGGAGACGGTCGCTAAGCCCGAAGCTCACTTTGTAGCATTAAGTGATGGCTACTGTCATGCGAACACTGCACCTTCCAGGATACATATGCAGACTTCCCACTGTTTTTCCAGGATAGAAAAAGTTTGTCAACCGTTGTAGCATTATATCTCAGTCCAGAGCAAACTTAAGCAGCAAAAAAGAAGACCGAAGTAGTGCTTCCGGCTGATGCTTTTCCGCCGCCTAAATAGCCAACTTTTGCAGTAATCTGGACCAGGATTCTCCTCTCGTCCTGTGAAAAATCTTAATAATTTACTGCAGTGTGCAAATAAATTTTTTGGATTTCAACGAAGTTAGTCGATTTATTTCATAATATTTTTTCTCTTGTTTCCGTGATCAAGTGTTTCGCGATATTAAACAAAACTACGATTATGCACTATTATTCTTAAATATTGTGGATTTTCATTTTTTTAGAAACCATAGTGATAAAATGTCTATACTTTATACAATGATTTACTTTAAGTTTTTAATTTTGATAAAATTATGGGGACGAACAATATGGAGTTGAAGTTTGCATGAATAGATGACTTAAAACAAATGTTTAACCCATTGAGTGAAATGGGATGTTAAACTCGTTGTGAGGCATGCCATCTCGTAAATTTCCCTTTGTATTCGGGCCACTGGCCAATAAAATAATTAAATCACTTCTACGGGCGCCGAAGACTAATACTCTCATCAGAAATTTTGCGTAGAACTGGCGTACTCAACTATGTTATTTGCCGGACAACTTCCCTTCGGGCACAAATCTGCCGCCACTTTGTAGGAGGCGTGTGCAGGCATTTCGGATTCCCGGCTGTATTTCTTGTGCCCTCTTCCGATCCTTCACTTCCCCCTGTTCGCACACTGTCCCAAGCAGCTTAAATAACACATTAGTGAGACTTTTCCTTCCCATTTGCATGGGCCCGTTCTTGCATTCCGTTCTCTTCCCCTTCCCCTCCCTCCTTAGGAGCCGCGAAATGAGGGAAGGCGGAGGGAAATGGTCGGCCAGCAGTGGGAAGGGGATGGTTTCGCGAACGGGAAAGGAATAGGACCGATGATATATCCTCCCACGGTTCCCATTAGTTACGAAAATTCCCCCTCCCTGTGCTCCTCACATGGGCCCCCGCCTCTGAACTCCAACCGCTCCAATCTCTCATCCGGAGCGCCCTCCCCGACTCCAAAGCTGCCACCTTCCGTAACTACCGTCTTTGGATCCCTAGTCCCAGAGCTGTAAGCGTTTGCCATTGAGCTAAAACCCCTTAACACGAATTTAACTTCCACCCAATCTTTCCCCGAACTTTCACTTTCTTTGCATGTACATTCCCTTGGAATTTCCCTATCACCTCACCCATCTCTCCCCATCAATATCCCTCAGCACACCCTCTCTTCCTTTCGCTTTCCTTCATAACCTCTCTGCCTTCAATTCCTTTCGCACGACTTGGGTACGTTGGCTTGATACTGAAGAGTTTCGCCTCTCGAGCTCGTAATTTCCAAGTTTTCCTTATCAATTCTTAACTGATGCGTGTCCTTCTCTATTTGATGGGAAGAGTTGGGCGATCTCACAGCTCTTATACTGCCTATAAGCCAGCGTGATTCTTGGCAGTCCTTGCTAGAAATATCAATCCACCACCTTTTTCCATTCTGATGAGTCTAATAGTTAATAGATTTATGTATGAGACTTCAGGTACACTTATGATAAAATTTTATGGGAAGGATGTGGAAAGTATTCCGTTCACTAATATCCTGAAGAATCGAAAAAATTTTTAGATTTCACCAAACTTATTGCAGTACGTCCGGTTTCATCATCAAACCCTCCAAATATGCCTGAAGATGTCACATATGTGATGAAATAGGTCGTATCAAAATTAAGTTTGGTGAAACCTTTGAAGTTTTTCTGATTCCACTTAGATGATACTACTCCAGGTCTTCTAATTTTTTCATAATTTACGCGTGTATATTTAACAGCAACTTACTAGCATTAACTAGTCGATATTTTTCAAGTCATCTCTCCTTATTTGGGGAGGCTGCAATCTTCTAGTGTTTCATTCTGTTAGTTAAACCTCTTAGCATTTATGAGAAACTGCATAGTATTAATAAACGACAACAAAAGCCCCACGGTAGTAATCTTTGTTTTAATTACAATTCTATGTAGTATATAAGTATTACTCTTTCAGTGGTATTCTCTGAGAGATCCTTTGTGATAATTATGAGTACGAAAAAAACTTGAGCTGCATTTACATTTTTATTACTTTGGAAAATAGTAATATCTATTTTATTGTTGAAATTAAGACCTTGCCGTCTGTACTTAAGCTATACCAGCATCAACTGCTACTTAAACCCGCCTAATGCTAGAGAGGCGCACGTACCTCACATAGGCTTACTCGGCTGTAAAGTTCTCTTGATAATTGCCTATTATTTTATAAACCGAGCGCCATTAAATACATGTTTGAAACGTGTTCCCTGTAAATGTGAAGGGTCATTCATTATAAAACTTCTGGAAGCAGTAGAGGAAATTATTTCCTTTTCTGGGCCACTGCCAATTTTTCCTTATCAAGCATATAAGTTACCAACATTGTTATAAAATATATAACGAGGGTCATTATTGCCAAAAGAATTAGTAAAATATTGCATATTACACAAATATAAATTCCGTATTTAAATGCATAGTCAATTATATTATATTGCTAATTTTGGCAATGTAGCATATTGACTCCAAAAAACTAGTGACTCATAAAAATATGCATACTCTTTCGTTACACTGTAAAATTGTTGCATTATAACCCAAATTTAGCGAATAACTCCGTTAAATTTACTGTCGCGGTATCTCCCAGTTTCTTGGTACGCATTTGTTAATTGCATATCCATACTACGTTTGTTTTCAAAAATGGTTGCGTTGTACACGTGTATGTGTGCATGCATAACTTCGCGAAAGTTTTTTTTCATTTTCCCTAAAGAAATATTTATGCAGTTTTTTCATGTATTTAAATGTTTTTTATTCACCCAACCATGAATTGTTGTCTCAAAGTAACTTTACTTAATGGCGATTTTTTATGCTCATATTGAGACCCACATTAGAATTTATCTTTTTCTTAAGACTTAGGTGTCATGAAGGAATAAATTACAAAAAGGGTGGATTAAATTTCCACTGGTGGCCAATTATAAGACAACTTCTAAGAAAGGCGATGATATACTTTTTTAAAAATCCACAATTTTATTATTTTGCAGTTTACTTTACTCCATGTCAACGTTTGTATAATTTCGAAAGTTTAATATCTATTTCTTCTAGTAGTTCATTAAATGAAATCAAAATGAGGGTTGACCGAGGACATATTTTCTTACAAACTAATTGTCACGGTGTTTACCTAATGTTTACCTTTCTCTTATGTATTCCAAAAATTTTCAACATCAAAAGTCATCGCCTAGAATGCCTTAGTCATATGAGGCATTTTATATTTTTCCAGTCAGCTTGATAGGCATAAATGAAACCATCCAAAAGTTTTAAAATTTGATAGGATTATGCAGCCAAGGTAGTCTCATCGAAGAAAGGAAAAATCTTAGTTATTATTGGGCTTAAAATATAACGAGCCATCTCTTAACTCGAGCCTAATTTCTCAATAGACCAAACAGCAAATTTGCAGTGTCACTGGTGCAAGGAAATGCTATAGCCGACGAGACCCTCACAGAAATTTTGAAATTCCCACTTTTAGCTGTTCAGTCACCCTACAAACCCTTAATCAGAGCGTTCTCCATCCATCCCTTTCCTCACTTCCTCCTATCCTCTTCCCAATCTTTGGACCGCCATCCACCCTGTCTTTGTCCCATTCCTCGATCAATCCTCTCTCCTACCCCCGAATATATAGCTCCCGCCGCTCCACGCCCACTCTTTTCCCCCACAAGGCCTCCCCCCTCCCTTGGGATCTTCCCACACCCATCAGGGCCCCGAGGGCGAAGGGGCGGCAAGACGGCGGGGGAAATGTGGGCGTGGGAGGTGAGTAGTGTGGGGAGGAAGGGGATGGAATCGGGATGGTAGGCCTCCAGGGTTTTCGGAAGCTTTGGCCACGGCTGTAGTGATTGATTATCTTCGTTCGTTAAATAAACGACGAAAGGATTTCGGGTACCATACAAATACTGCGCCCCTGGCCTCATCTCCACCCTGGTTGTACCCTTTCACGGACTGCCTTCCCCCGCCTCCTTCCCACCTCCTCCCCCATCACTTTTCTTCGTCTCGCTTCTCTCTCCGCTCCTTTCACCCACTCTCCCTCCTTCCCCCCCTTTCTCTCTCTCCCCATCTCTCTCTCTCGGCCCTTCTGCTTTGTTTTGCTCGCTTATCTGACCGCTATCTCTTTTGTATGACTGTCTCTCTCCTCCACGCTCACTCCATTACGCATAACCCAAAGAACGTATTCCCTATGGGACGCTCTTTTGCGTTTTCCCCATCCCCGGAAACCTCCGTGCTCGTCTCACTTGCGTCCTCTGTTGTTCTCCGCGCCTCAGCCTGCCCACCTCCTCGATTTTCTCCTCCCACTCGACCCCTCCCCCCCAGTTACCGCGCCCTCGCTCCCTTTTTGTGCTCCTCATTGGCCAATTTGTTCCCCTGTTTCCCGTCGCGAGTGGATCCCTGCCCCCGCCGTTATCGCCTCGGGCCCGTAATCAGTTAGGCCGGCCGTCTTAGTTCTCAGCGCCGAACCACAAATATTATCTCTTTGGAACTGCCTAATTCCGATTGTTTTCGATTACTCCGGGATATCCAGATCTCGGTATGTTTATTTAGTAGGAATTCCAGTTTTTTTTCTTAACGGACCATATTGCAACCAAAAGATCCGCTATTCGATGAAATCTGAGTACTTTTACCTACATACTTTGAACAAAATGTTTCTAGCCTCCTTGAGTTCCTACCATCAAGACCATTACCATCGTATTGATTTAAGTTTTATCCGGGATCTGCCATTACTGACAAATGGAATTTTTGAGTGGTCTAAGGTTCCATAAAATTGAATAAAAATATAAGTATGTGGTTTTTTAAGTAATGTAATTATCTGTTCCTTTAAATCTTTCAAATTGTTAAACATAATTGGGCATATAACGGATAAATTAAATGCTTCTAGGGAAGAAGTCTGAATCAGCAACAGAAAAACTATAGTGATCAAAAAATAGCATTTTTCCCCTAGATAACAAATTTTATTACCGACTAGGTTTCGACATTATCTTCATGTGTGAATTCCGTGAAGCACGTAAAGTGATGGACCTGAAGATAATGTAGACCATCGAAGCATGGTCGGTAATAAAACTTTTAATTTAGGGAAAAGTGCCATCTTTTAATCATTATATTCCGACTCCACCATATTACGCCTGAAACTACGCAAGTATTACGAATAGGAATATTAAAGATGTTTATTGCTATTGTTATTCAATTTTATATTATACCGTTGGAGAATGGTCTTAAATGATCACAAAGTGAGCTTTGCTGTATTTCCAAGCTTTGACGAAAAAAGAAACAGTCTGATGCACACCACACTAAATTAAACTGTTCTTTAATTCGGAATATATTTTATCTCTCTCTATTTCGTCCGTAATCCATGGTTTCCTTGTCCTTTTTCAATTGACTATTTCTAGAGTGTATTTAGCTACTTTCGAAATCTCATTTTGATCTTCCCATTTTTCCTTTATAATTTCACCTAATTTATAATCGTGTTTTGTAACCACATCCGCTCCCGGAACTGAGAATTAATCATGTTGTTCCTTAATTTGTGCCTAAACATAATATAGTCTAAATGATCTCTTTCTGAATCCCCGGGCATTTTTCAAGTATGCGTACGCCTATTGTGGTATTTAAACCTTTTGTTCGTTATGATCAAGCACTTGCTCCTACATAACTCCGTTGCTTTCTCACAGCGGCCATTCCTACTTCCCTAACCGTAGTCAGTTAACTCAGTGCCTCTCTCTCTCTCTCTCTCTCTCTCTCTCTCTCTCTCTCTCTCTCTCTCTCTCTCTCTCTCTCTCTCTCTCACATCTCGCTTAATGAACTGCGTTCCAATCCCCCTTCACTGTTAAAAGTATCTTTCTAGTAACACACCTAATTGTTTCCTTTATTCAGTCATGTATTCTGTTCACTAATTCCTCTCTTTGGTTTATTTTTGTCCTGTTGGGCTGGACAAAGACAAAATGTCTATCTTAAGCTTTTAATCCTACCAATAATATTATATCACTAGCTTTCTTCATGTTTATATTTTATTCTTATTACCTTTTGGTTCAATATCTTAGTCACTCCACTTATGGCTCTCTCCTTCGCTGAACTCTCTCTCCATTAGTCCCCGCTACCCTCCCAGCTCATGTGGCACAGCCCTAAAATATTTATTTTCTTTCTCTCCGTCTTATGCTTCAAATTTCCTGATTTCCCTGTCCTCAACATTATCTTAACAACGCAAATCTTTCATCTGTCTAACTAATATAATCCTATTTGTTGCGCTGCTCCTGTCGCTTTTGCAAGGATTTTGTGAGATAAATACGGAGATAATAAATAATAAGTCATTCCTCTCATGCTGCTGGGAACTGCACACGGTTGGTGAATCCGAGTCCCGTAGTTGCCAGAACTAATTACCAGTACATTGTCTATAGTAGTATTCCTTAATTTAATAATTGAGGTAATCTCCCGCGTTCTTTCTCAATCTTGTTTTTAGCGTGATGCGATCACTTAAATGGCCGCTCAACCCGTGTAAGATGCCTTATTTTGGAGGTTGATTGGGAACAGCCGCTGCGTAGACCACCTTTCGTCTGGCTTTTGCCCTTTAGAACTGCGTAGCATGAGTGGATCCTAATCTCTTTTCAAACGTTTTACTAGCTATGCAAGAAGATACCTTAAATTTTTTCAATGTTGTGAATTTTGATCCTCTTTGATGCTGGTGCAATGCATATTTATATTCTTTGATGACTTCATTGTCAATATTATAATTACTATATTATAAAAATCAATTTATTTGCACATCAAGCATAACTTTCTGGTCACTCACGTATTTTGCAATGAATTTAGTGTTCATAATGCCTACTAATTATATTTTTACATAATTGGATGTTATATAAATAACAAACATGGAAATGAAACAAATATTTTAGCTCCAATCTTCCACATTATGCAATTAAGGAATATGTCTTTGATACATAAATGCTATTTAAAAATATTTTATCATAATCATACTTAGTTGTTTTAAGCAGAAATATTATATGCGACCGATCGTACTCTTACGTTAGATTGTCCATGAGTGTTTCTGGAAATGTTCGCTTTTTAAAGGGATAAAATAAGTGTTAATTTGTATAAAAATTTGTCAAAGGAGCAAATGGAACGTATTTAGTGAGTTTAAATAAATAATACTTATTCGGAGCATGTGTGACGCATCACACCCTATGCAAATATTCTTCAAAGCACATATAAAATTATTTCATTATTTGTAACTGTTTTTATACGTATGTATTTCGTTGATTGGATTTCCTTTATCTCCATTGCCTCACTCGGCCCTCCGAGGCTTGAACAAATTACCTTCCCTTTTTTATGTATGCAACTCCCGAAATTTTTCGCGTGGGTAAATATAATGGCTGGAGATAAAAAGGTAGCAGTTATTTTATGAGAGGTAGCCGTAAAAGCTGAATGATTTTTAATTGGATGTGGTTACTTTATCATTTGATCGACCGCTACCAGCCAACCTTCTTCGACGAGAGGGTTGGTTTTAGAGGTGAGGAGGGACTCACCTGATGCTAACCATATGGCATGTGAAATTCACACTTTTCCGGCTAGAGGAACTAGGCCCATTCACTGTGCTGGCTGGGGATTTTTCCCTAAGCTCTGGGACCCTGGAGAACACATGCGTTAGCTGAGGGTTTCCAAATCACACTCAGATTTGACCCATCGGGGATGAAGTCCACAGTGTCATTATCGCCTTTCCCCTTGCATGGTGGAATGAGGTGCAGAGCCGTAACAGAAAGAAACAGCTTTTTGTAATGAGGTTTGTGAGTATTATTTCATTCTAACGGTTTTTATAGTAAATGCTTGCATTATAGTTCAAATTGAAAGCAATAAAAAGGACTTATCAATTGCCGTCTGTAGATGATCTATGGTGGATTATTGTAATGCCTTGATCGGATTGTGTATTTTATAGAATAATTCAATCATAATTTGCGATTGAATCGAATCTTAGTAAATTGAAAAAGTGATAGTGAACGTATCGATAAGAAATTAAATTGGAGTATTTATTTTGTCAGTAAGAATAGAAAATTGATTTTTTTGCTTGTTGTTGTTTTAATGCAATTCAACAAGATAAATCCCTAAAATGTGAGTGTAATTCTATTGCATTCTTAGTAAAATAACATCCATAGCATTAGTTTATCTCCTGCTTGGATTTAGTGTAAAATATCTGTCTCTCACAGTTGTCGCTTTTTTGCAAGTAAATTAATAAATTGTTAATTAGATTGCCAATAAAGATTAAAGGAATCAGAGTGAACATTTGTAACGGTAAGAGGACTTGTTTTAAAAAAAAAAACGATAATGATCCTTCTGGGAGAATGGGGATTATGATTTAATAATTCTCGCCTCTGCTTCATGAAATTTTTGTAGCCCTAACTTCCATCGTTAATTATATTATTTTCTTAAATTGGAATGGAATTAATTGAAATTTTCTCTTCCCCATATATTATAATTAAAGCAAATCCACTTTTTAAAGGCGTTTCATTCTATGTGTACTCTATGTAGACGCTAAATTAGTTTATTGTTAAAGCGAAATGGAGTAACTAGGCGCAAATACTGAGCCTGGTGGCAGAAGTTATCCTAACATTTCATTTTTATTGCAAGGTGCTTCCACATGTACGTGCGGGAAAGACATTCACGCCGGGTATTTGCGCCTCTAAATCCCTTATACGAGGCATTTTAATCCCAAATATTACGGTATTCGTCCTTCCTCTCCAAAATATCCTCTTTTACATTCGCATCACACGGAGAGGCCCCCGAACGCGAGCAAATTTCGTCCGACACATATATTTATGCATTTTTTCGTTTTATTCACCTTCCTCTTTTTTCTCTCCCCTTCTCCCGCGGGCGGATGTCCATTCCCGCAACAGCGGTGACCGCAGATGTGGACGCCGCGCGCTCACATCACTCACGCAATCGTACAAAAGAGATAGGAGCGATCCGCGGACGTCCGAGGCGCCGGAATTAGTGGGAAATGTACCGGCGGCGGTGAAATCCAGGGCGGGAGGGAGGTAGTAATGAGGGAGGGAAAAGAGGGGGGGGACATTGGCGCGCGCGTATGTGTGTGGCAGGGAACGGGAGGCGTGTCGCGGGGCGGGAGGGAGGACGTTGCTTCGGTCCGCGAGGGAATATATTTGAAGGGTTCGGAATGGATGGGGGCACGGGGACAAATGGGGAGCTATCGAGAGGCGCAGGCAGCCTCGGCGGCGGTGGCGAGGGGATATTAGGCGAACCGGCCGAGACGTGCTTTTCAATAAGGCGCGGCGACCAAGCGTGGCGAGCTCAAAATATAGGGTGCGCAGGCATGATAAATTGTGACGACACTAGGGATATCTAAAAACGTAAGTAAAAATAATAGAAGCGGAGTGAATAAATCCCAGTAGAGGAAAACAATAAACCGTGGGTGATATTTTTGTGAATCGTGGCAATTCCTCTTTTTATTGCCCTCACTTTAGGAGGGGTTGGGGAGGATTCGATGGAAAATCCGTGCGAGTGAGCGTTTTGATTCATGCCGTCAAAAAATATAATTGAATTATCTGTGAAGACAAATTGCTCTGTTGGAATGATCGCAAATATTTCGCATCGGGCGGATGCCCAATTGGCGGCTTATTGAGTTTTACATTTACATTTTAGACCATTTCAAAAACACGTCATAATATACAGCCATGACATTAGTATTCGAATTCAACTTTTTGCATGTTAGTCTCAGTATTTCATTTGCGTTGATCTAATTTTTTTATGAATTCTGTTTGAAAAAAAAAACATTTAGATGGAGGTATGATTGAAGGGATACGTTTCCATGAAAATCGTTTGGCACCACTTTCACTTCCGTTAAATAACAACAGGGATTACGAAAAAAAGGACGAGACAAGCAGCAGGGTGATGGTAACTTTAGCTGAGAGTTGTTTCAGGAGTTTTATTTCGTCATTGCCCGCGGACGTGTTGACCTTTAGGCAAAAATAGGTCCGAACGACAATTGTGAAACCTCCCATTAGTCTCCCTGCCAATGGTCGACGCCGAATGTCTTGTATGTACATACAAAATCGAGTTGGATTTTATGCTCCTCTCTAGAAGCACTGCTTTGCCCATTGAACACAAATCGCCCGCGGCATTTCCTCTTGTTTATCTCTTTCCCGTCATCCCCTTCCCTTCTCCCCGTCTTTCCGCCTCTGATTCTCCTCTCGAGCGTGGAAAAGTAAAGAATAAAGGGCTCACTGTTGTCTATCCCTCTTCTCGCGAGGGTCCAAGAACAATGCTCAGGTGTCTGGCGTTCCATTTTTTTGGCATCAGTTTTTCTTTCCTCTCCTGGTAGAGGTGGGTTGTGTTCGATAGATCAAGCGTTGTCTCACCGCCTTGATTGATTTATTGACAAAGCCGCGTTTTCACTTCTTTCATTCCTTACTCTTGTGATCGGAAATCGGTTGTTAGTAATGCGGTTACTGCAGTAAGCAAACAAATGTTAGTCCTGTTCGAAGTTGTTATCTGAGAGGGAAACATTTCACCATTACCTGCGGTTTTAACATTAGTTTGTTTGAAATAGCGCCTATGCCTCCACTATACGAAAACTCGCTCTCTGTATGCCTTTGATAAATCTTCAAATGTTGTACAATAGCATATTAGGGCACATTTTAATATCCTTGAAACTACATACGCTGATATAAGATATATATATATATTGGTATAGATGATTTCTTCGAAGTAACACGGAAGCGTTGAATAAAAAACTTACCAACACACAGCACGAGAACACATAAAAGGAACACTCACACGTAATGACCTCCTAACCTTCCGGGTTCGATTCCCGGGCAAGGCACTCTGGGCACTTGCAATTCCACCCAAGATATGTGATTTCTCGGGTACCAGATCTTCCTGGGAGACCATAACCGGCACAGGGAAAGGAACTGGCCTACGGGCCTACCCTGTTGTATGATATGTATATATATATATATATATATATATATATATATATATATATATATATATATATATATGTGTAATCTGTAAAAGTTACCTTGAAAAGAAATTTTGCTTGAAATTTTCAATTGTTAATAGTTTTAGCATTTATTTGAGCGTAGAATGCATGCCACTCGTTATTTATTAAGATCATGTATCCCCTCAAAATCACCTCTTAGGCACATGCAATTTTACCTATTTGTAATTCAAACTCTGGAAGATGTGGATATTTACAGAATTTAGAGAGATTCGAGAGCTTCGAGAGCTTCAGACATCGATTATTAATGAGTCAATTGTTTCTGTATTAACCTTTTTATGGACAAGTTTGGCTTAAGACCCTACCCTGAGTATGTGTTCCTGAAGCGATATATAGTACGTACTGGCTTCAGGCATAAATATTAATAATATTGAAACGCAAATCCTCAAACAGGATTCAAACTTCGAGCGATTCTTTGGCCAGGTGAATGTATTCCGATTACGTTTTCATAATCCCTAAATTTCAAATCTTGTATTCAAAGGGATTTGAATTCCACAAAAAGGTTCTTTGATTCCTCAAAATTAGGTTGCATATTGATAATAGGAAAACCTGTGCCTTATTTGCTCCTGAAGTGAAATATTTGATTTACCTTACCTTAGTTCAATTTTATTTTTTCTATGAAGTAGTTAAAATTTACTTGGCATGCTGTTCATATTCTAAATAATGTTCGCCGCGGTTCTCAGTGGAAGGATGGAATAAAATTAGGCATCTGGTAGTAGGTTATATGATATGGCTATGATTAAAGTTTTTTTTATGCAGACAAAATATTTGTTTGTTAATGGACGACAGTAACCTTAGTATCTTTTGTAAAATATACAAATGTTTCAGCCTAGTTCAGTTCATTAGATTCTTGTATTCCACAGTGCATTCCTTGGTTAAATAAATTCATCAGTTTGATTCACTCGTCTCAGAAGAGTGAAAATTTCTAATATTTTTTCTCGTTTTCATTAACTTTTTCATCGGAGGCATCCTTTGATCTTTTATTGCTGGGTGCCGTGGAATTACAATCATTTTTGCTAAAATAAAAAGGACAGGGGAATATGTAATTCAGTGATTTGTGTGAAATATTTTACAATACGGATTGTGTGTAGTGATACTATTGAATTTACTGTAGGGCGTGGTAGTACAGTGGGTAGAACGCTGGAACACTGACCGGAAGTTCCGGGTGATCCCTCTGGCCACCCTCAGCTTTATCCTAGATGTGTGATTTTTTTAGTACTAAATCTTTCTGGGAAACCGCACGCGGCAAAGGGAAAGGAATTGCCCTACCTACTATGATGTGTGAATTTCATATGTCGCTGGGTTTGGTATTGGGCTAGCTCTATCTCCACCCATCTAACCAATATCCAGGTTAATGACCATGGTTGTTGTATTTAATGGCTCCTGAGAGAATTCACAGTTCTTGTAAAGGCCACTTCACTGAGTTCAGTTCATTAGTGCTGCAACTGCGTCTATTAATTTTCAATTTGAAATTACTAATGAAAAATTAGTAATTAGCTTTCTGTAATGCAGGACGTTTCTTTTATTTAATGAAAATTTCTCTTTCTCTAAATTAGATTGCCAGAATTATTTTCCCGCATATCCGAAGAGTCTCTTTCATAGCGATTGGTCATTATGATAAAATTAACCTTATTAACTCCATGCCTAATTAATTACATTGCCAAGATTATTTCAAAACTTGCAAATGTGATATCTTATTTTGCAACGGTTTAGGCTCAATTTATTGTCATATTAACTAAATGATAAGTGCAACTTGATCCGATTGCTCATTTCTATTTATCAATGCTATTTTTGCAATATTCTGGCCAAGTTTCGGTTATTTTTACGTTTAATGTCTCAGTTATTGTAAGGATTGTCGGCATGCTTGTTTCAGTATGTTTTGGAATTCCGTTGACATCATTTTGTGCCAGCTTAGCGTTTGCTCATCGACGCAGGATAATCCCGTTCCTTCCCATTGTAATGTAGTCAGTGTTCTCTCACAGTGAAACATAAGCGAGTTCAACAGCATCAATATTGGCCCTCTCCTCCCTTGGCTTTTTGTCTTCCTACCACGATCGGACTGTGGTCGTGTCCAGTACGCCACCGCTGTCAAATTAATGCCGCAGTATGGTAGATTTAATGGGCTAAAATGGTGCCCATCTAATCATTTTCCGATATGAAAGGATTTCGTATCTCCCTCCGTAATTTTTAAACAATACTTTTTGCAAATAGCATTGATGTTGTAAAATTACCTGTATACCTTTATGATAAATTGGTAGATTTTCAAGTACCAAGATAAATTCGGATACCGAAATATTTATCCGAAGGGAATAAGAAAAATATCCAATTAAAAACTGAATTACCATGCTAGTTATGTATTCTTTTCAACAATTTGAGATATTTATAGACATTCGGTATAGCTCAGTACTATGCCTATTTTTTTCATTAAACTTGTCGAAAATTGGGCGATTAATATTTTGGATTGTAAATGATTATCCACATATTCCTTGTCGTTTAATTCATAAAGACCATTTAATAACTATGTTATAATTAAGTTATTTTCAAACACGGTATAGAATACGATATAAGATTCTGAAGTTTGAGTAATTGCTTGAAATATTATTATTATAAGTTATCTACCGATTAAGGTAGATATTTGGATGGAAACAACCACCAAATAAACAAATCGTGAATCCTAACAAAACGAAATCCAGCATCCTACTCTACATTAGGTCCCTCTTCATCTCTGTGCACTTCTTTCCTCCCTTCATCCCGTCCAACATCCCTATCCTGTTCCTGCCCTTTCCTCGCTTGTCCAACATTCTCCCCTCTATTACCTTCTTCAACATTCCACTGCCGCTCAATACGCCCCTCAACCATGTTTCCTTCGTCCATAAGATATCTCTCAACAAACCCCTCTCCTCACCCACCACCTCCAGTACTTCCTCATTTGTTTTCCTTTCGGTCCATTTCACCTTCTCCATTCTTCTCCACACCCACATTTCAAAAGCCTCCAATCTACGTCTATCCTCCTGCTTCAGCGACCACGTTTCCGCGCCGTACATAGCTACGCTCCATATCAAAGTTTTTACGAGTCTTGTCTTAACATCCCTACTCAACGTCCCCGTCATCAACTCCCTCCTCCTTGAGAAAGCCTCCTTGCCTAGCGCAATTCTTCTTCTTACGTCCCTACTACATTGACCGTGTTGGACCAAATCATTTCCAAGATATGTGAACTGTTCAAACCTGCTCTATTTTTTTCCTTCCTATTTTAATGTTTAACATAGCCCTTTTCTTTCTAGAAAATCGTATAACCTTTGTTTTATTAATATTGATTCTCATCCCATATTTATCGCACTAAACCTCCAATTCACTCAGCAATGCTTGCAACCCCTTGGCTAAATGAGCAACTAATGCTTGGTCATCAGCAAACCTAACCGATTTTTCGAATTCCCCTCCGACTTTCATTCCTACCTCCGGTTCTTCCCAGGCCTCTTTAATCATTTCCTCCACAAGTTGAATAGCACCAGTGATAATGAGCAACCCTGCCTTACGCCTCTCCCTAACAGGACTCTCCGTTCCTTTCTCCCATCTGAGCAGTCTGAGATATGTACAGGTTGTGAATTAGTGTCCTGCCCCACCAATGTATTCCTATTTTCTGCAATATACTGACTATTTGTTTCCAAATCACTCTATTAAACACTTTTTTTTAAATCTAAAAATCAGACAAATACGTCCTGATTGTATTCTATATTCCTCTCGATTAGTTATCTCATTACAGCAATGGCATCACGCGTACCTCTCCCCTTCCTAAACCCAAACGGATCATCCCCTAAATAACCATTTGCCCTACTCTTTATCCTTTTGTTGATGATCCAGAGAACAACTTAGCAGCGTAGGATTGCAAACTTATTGTTCTGTAGTCCTCACATGATGTAGCCTTACCATTATCGGAATAGAAAATAACACTGGTCTTCAGGTTCAGTGGTCAGGTTAACATTCCTTCCTCATAGACACTACGAATCAGTCCTTATAAACTCTTCCTCCCACATTTTCCTAATTTTTTCTGTAGTTCCGCAGGAATTTTGTTTACCCCCACGGCCCTATTTGCTTTCATCTCCCTTGATGCCCTTTCTATCTCATCGTCGAGTATGCCTGGACCTTAGCTATCTTCCCTTACGTTATGTTCCTTTTCTAGGGCCAACCTTGTTGGGCTAATTTCTTTATCATTCAGTGCTTCTATATATTCCCTCCATATTTGTGAGGTCATTTGTGTTAAATATTATCTTACCCCACTTATTACCCGGACATCTGTTTGCACTGATCTTTCCTTCTTACTTCCCGATAGTGAATTGACCTTGCTATAGAGCGCACCAATTGTATCTTTGCTATGTAAACTTTCCAGATCCTCACACTGCATTTTCCACCATGCATTGCTTTATTTGTGGCCCGTCTTAATTTGTTGTTTAACTCTTTATAATTCATTTTGCCAAACTCTGTGTTTACATTCTTCCATTTTCTTTTACTTCTGCCCTCTCATGGACTACAACCTTGACGTGGTGGAAGGGCTTGTGCGTTCCGATTGCCCTTGCGCTGGCGGTAGCAATAACAATTGGTCCTGGTAGGATCACCGTTGCCAGATAGGTTGAATGTTAGGAGCCATACGAAAAGTAGTCCACGAAGCGTCTGTTCCTCAGTGAGGCAGCTGCAAAGGCTTCTAACCCCAATGGGGCGGCCTTTGAGTGATGGTGTCACGTTAAAAACACTTTTGAGGAAGGCAATGAGAAACCACCTCAATTATCATTCCCAAGACCAAATGATGGGCTCGAAGAAAAATGGGTATGGGTCAAGTCATATCGAAAGCCGCAAAAGATAATATCAGAACCGTTAACGGGAAAAGGATAAGAAAATTATTGGTCACGGATGAGATCGTTAGAAAAATGGGTGAGATAAGAGAAGAACTGCTTGAATGTTATGCAGAATTGGGAGACGCGATTAAAAATACGAATGTGTTCAACTCAAAACGTGCCAGTGGTGCCGTGTCGCATTCATCAGTCAGGCCTCTCTTCTTCTTTCAATTCACATTTGAATTTTCTAATTGAAGGTAATATGTTTATTTAAAAGGCGGGGACCTTGAATACTCTTCCCACGAAAGTCCTCCCAAGTACATTTTAGTACATTTGAAGTGCGCACAGGTGTAGATGATTAAATGGTACATTAAACTTATTCAAATTGAACTTTTGATGAAATACCACAAACTTTCAAGTTCGCTTGTTGCATGCTTCCATTGAGTGTTTGAGTAAATCTCCCGGGAGATATTCCGCTCTCGAATGGGCATCATCATGCCCTTCGATTTCGCCAGTAACGAGGACCAGAAAAGGGTGCTTTCAGGCTTTACCGTCGAAAGAGCTCTCTACGTTGCCTAGGAAATCTCCCTCCTCCACGCTGGGCGCCCTCAATATTTTTCCCACGGTCACTTGGGCGGCCATTTTGGTTCCATTCATCCAATCGAAACTCTCCATCTTCCTCTCCATTTCCTTAACCACCCTTAGTCCCTCCTCGGCCACTTACGAGGCCCACAGCCCGCATTCCCTTTCCTTCAAATCCACGAGCATCCTCCCCACCTTTCGTCTATCTACCACTCCCCATCTCTCGATCCCGATATTCCACACACCCCTTCCTCGCACCCACCACATCTCCCCATGGGGCGGTGGGATGCTGTGAGATATCGCGCACGTGGTCCGTGTCATTCAAGCTCCGTGTCCCGGGATCGTGTATGCAGCGCACTGGGGGCGAGGTCTGGGCGTCATTCACACCGGATCCCCACCCTCCCACAAGCACTCTCTCCCATCGCCTTTTGTCTTCAATTGCGGGCCACACGCATGCAGCGAGGGGACACCCAGGTCCACTCCCGTTTCGTGGAAACTCGATCCTCCCCCCATCCCCGCCTCGCCTGACCCTTCTTACACTGCGCGACAAGCCCTTGGCTGTCTCCGACGACACCGTTTCGGTGTCCCGTGCCCTCGCTACTCCCACTTGCATTTCCAAAAGCCGTCACCCCTCCCACCCACCCTCGGTGGTTTCGCATCGGATCCCCGCCCTTAACCCCGTGGCCATGACATTGCACTCTCTGTCGTGCCTCCCGCCCTGATCCTAAGGGGTCCTTCTCACCCCCATTCCCTCGCAGACCCTCTCAGCCTCACGCCCTGGTTCAGACACTCTTCGGAACCCCACTTTGATCAGCACCCTTCCCACCGGACGGGGTTTATTCTACCCACCCCACCACTCGACACCGTGCCTCCTCGCCCTGACCCTTACGTTCTTCTTATTTGCACCCTTTTATCTCCGTATCAACTCTCACCCCTCTCTACTCACGCCTCGCCACCCGTTCCACAGAACCCTCGGTCCTTCTCGACTCGTGATAGAGTGCCCCGGCTCACCTCCTATTTCCATTTATTTTCCCGTTATTTCGCCCTACCCCGCCCAGCTCTCTCTCTCTTTCCCTCCCTCTCCCACACACGCTTTCCCCCAACCAACATTCTCTCCGTCTCGCCCACGCCGTCGCATTATTTTGTCGGGAGGGAGGGATGGAACACAGCCGAAGCCCCCCAATTTTCATCCTCCCTCTCCGACCCTTGCTCAAACCGACATCAGTACTATGCCGCTTACACCGCTCCCTGCGACCAAGTCCGGCGAAAACATTTGTGCCCTTCCCCTTCTCCCCCAAAACACTCCCACCTTCGCTCCCTGACGCTTTTTTTTTTGTATTTCACGCACACGACGATTTTCTCCCCGTCCTCCCCCGATACGCCTCCCTCTTTTCGCTTCCATTTATTCATTTTTTCCTCTCCGGCGGGCTCACGCGTCCTTCTTCCACCACTCACTCCCCTCCCCCGTCCGCCTTTCCAATCGAATCGCGCTCCCCCATCTCTCCACGTCGTCGACCCGCGTTCGCCGGGATTCCTCCTTCCCTCCCCGGCCCCACTCCCGTTCTCCTTCCCGGGAATGCTTGTGCGGATAGAGAGCGGAGCGTGATGGGCGGATGTTATAGGGGATGTTATTTGGGGGGAGGGGGGTGTGCGTGGAAGGAGACGTACGTCGGCGGACGGACGTTGGGGCGTCCAGGGGGTGATTTCGGAGAATCGTAAAGGGTGGTTTGGGGAGGGGAGGCGAGTGGAGGGTGAATATTTTCGACTTGTGCGGCATGCTAAAGCTATTTTTCCTGCTACGGGGTGGGGTTGTGTCGTGTGTGAAGGGGGAGAGATAGGAAGCCAAAGGAGTCGATTTTGGTCAAACTAACTGGTATCGAGGTATCGATTCCTTAGATCTCCGTTCAGGGACCATCAATTTTTTCCCCCCATTTTCGTTCCGTTTTTCGCTCAGATTTTATCACTCCGGGTAAATGTATATGCGCGCAGATTTCCGACGACTGATGGCAGGTGTCAGCATGGACGTCATCGATATAGATAAGTACGTCCTCGAAACATAAAAATAATCTTAGGTAACTGTCACATAAATTTTTCCATCAATATGTGGTAAATTGACTCATTATTATTTTACTACAAAAATTAGCGTTAACTAGCAGTACCCTTATAGCTCGAATTATTTGCAAATATTCCTCCATCTTATTTGTTGCACTCCCTGAAGTTAGTACCTTTGCTTGGAATTATGGAAGATTGTCGTTCAATTTAAATGAAATATAGATTTCTGTATAATGTTAAACTTATTTCTTCTCCTTTCGATTTTTCCAAATCGAAAATCATTATTAATGAGAATTTCACTAAGCAAGTCATGAAATAATTAATAGTTTCAGACCCTTAATCATGATAGAAAAATTCACTTACGCTGATATTTATCAATAAATCCGTACTTAACTATTGCTTTAGTCTTAATACAGTAATTGGTGGAAATTGATTAGAATTTCGGAGAAAAAAGAAGTTCTAAGACGAAGAGAAAGTAGGTGCATTACTCTGTCTCATAATCCTGTGATTTCCTTGTATGATTTAATAAAATTAAATCTTTTATGTTTGTCCCCTAGTTCATGTCAAACTGATAAATTCAAGTTTTGATTAAAAATTACGATATGAAATTACCACACACTCACACCAATTGCAACGGTCATATTGCGTTGGAATACATTGCCTAGTTGCATTAGTCACATAACTAATTGTTTTAAAGTAAATTCATTTTATAATCAGTCATTGATATTTATTAACTTCTTTCAGTTTAAATTTTTTGAAATGTCGCTACGTCTACTGATCAAGTTTTCATAGTAAACATTCTGCTACTTTCAAAGTTCTGCTACATTGGTTATGATCTGAACATCGATGGATTCAGCAGCGGTTGAATTATAATTGAATAATAGCAGAAACAAAAATTTTTTGTTTGCTATATCCGTCATTTTTAACTATGAGTTATGAATTGATAAACGTTTCACGTATCTTTAGTTTTTAGACTTTTGTGACGACGATCAAGTTTAAACGATTTAGTTAGGTCGTTTTAAGTTATAATTGTAATGATAAATGTTTTAGCATAGCCTCTTGTGCATGCATAAAATTCAATAGCCAAAATCTCGTTCAGCTCAAAAAGACTCTGCAGAAATTTACTTCTTTTATTGGTACTGTTTTACTTTTTGGGTGATTCCTAAATTAGATGCCCTTAGTTTGATTTCGTAACTTAATTTGCAACCTATGCCTAAATACAAAAAACTCTCACTGTGACCCAACAAAATGAGAACCCTGTGAGATTCATTCGCAGTAATTAGGGTGACACATACGTAAATAGAAATATCCCAAACGAACTTCTACTATATTATCCGTTGGGTTCAGTACTATTGTGACTGTTTACGTCAAAATTTAAAATACGTGCCTTCTTAATACAATTTATTTTTTAAACCTTATGTTATAAAATAATTATATTTGTGGTAAACCCGTGTAAAATATTAGTTGGATTATAAACTTTAAAGTTATGTTTAAAGGTCCTTTTATAGAATAATAGTATTCCCTGCAAGTAAGTACGAGTGCTTATAAGGAAGTAACTTACGTTTCGGCCTAGCGTTGCGGTGGGTAAAGCTGAAGCCACCGTCATGATGTCTAAACGTCTCTAAATTCAGTACGTATTCTGCTGTGGTAATGTGCAGATTGTGGCTCTTCTACTTTGTTCACTACGTACTCTTAAATTGTGCGCTACAATAGAAAATCCCGCTAAGTCGAAGCGTAAATTATCTTCTTTACAGTCGTGTTAGAAGCAATGCCAGCCAGCCTGTCAGCTTTTAAGGATCCGCGCTAATTAGGGAATTTTGAATATCAACCGAGGACTGTGAAAAATCAAAGTTTATTATTTATGTCCTCTACATCCATGCAATACTCCGCAATAATCCGCAAGCAAGCAGCTGCAAGGGCGCATGGCGGCGGGTTTTAGGGCACCACCCTTAAAACTATCTCCCACTATAGGACAGTTTGACACGCAAATCCGTGCACTTTCTTTACATATCTTCAAATCTTTTCAAGTATGTTTAATTTAATATCTTATTTCTATGCAACTTATCCTATCGTAAAACTAATGCGGTGGGAATTTTTGTTCTTAAATAAATGAAGAAGACACATTTTCCACGACTATGTGCATGTTTGTTGTGAAATTATCCCCGTTACTCAATGCACTTTCTACATGTTGCCATGCATATGCGTACCGGCTCTTGTAGACAAAAATATCCAGGTTTCGATTTTTCTAAGGCAGTTTTATAGCCAGTGGCTTTTGCGAAGGGATAAGACCGGAGGGACCTGGGTTCAAATACGGGCGATTCTTGTGTACACTCGGGCTTTCATCCAAGCGGTATGTTTTTTCGAATGTCAGATTACCTTGGGGACCCATATGGGGCCCATGAAAAGGTATTACCCCATACCCACCCTGTGCACGATACGTAACTCTGCTTTCAAACTTTTGGATTGATTAATGGGGTAAAGAGAAATCGACATTTGAACTCATGTAGCTAGTTCTCACCAGCGCACTGTTTTATCTGCGCTATGTTGAATCACATAAGTAATAATATGCATCTAAATGTAATGTTATCATTAAAAATAACTCAACGTAATAAGTTTCCGTGGTCTACAAGTTCGTGCAAAGTTACTTTATGGCTCTTCGAAAACCAATTGTTTAACCGATTTTAGCCGGACGTTGCCTTTCTTATTTATAAATGCACTTTTTCATAGCCCTCTTTTGACACAGCGAGTCGACCATAAATTTCGTTTTTGCGCTTCATTTTTTTAAATATTTCACTGCATATGGTCTGCTTCTTAAACAGAAATAGAGGTTGTAGTTTAAAAGTTTGCGGTTTTTTTTAGTGGAATCGGCGGCTTCAGATCGCGTACTGCACACACGTCACGAGTGAACGAAGTATAAAGAGAGATTAGACCGGAGAAAAAAAGGCAAAGGAAAACTTAATTTTGAGATGGAAAATGGCAGAAAAATATTTTTTCAGGTACCAGTACATCATTTGGCATGTTTTACGAACATTAAAAAATTTGGCGTAAACATTTCCACTCATAAATAGTGTAGAGTAATCAAACATTATTTGTGGGCAGTTTACGTGCAAGAATACGGCGAGTGCATTAAAGATAAGTTTCCTAATTTTAAGTAGGTGTAACGTATTTTTGAAGGCGATACCATTTTTTATTCAAAGACGAGGATTTATTTCCTTTGGAATTCGCTTCGCATTTTTGCCTTAAATTTTGGTGTCGTTTGATTCATGGCGATGAACTCGTGACAGATAAAAAATGTAATTCTTGAGTTGTGAGTAATAAGTAAGTGCTGGCTACTTATCATCATTTGTCAAAATCAGTATGGGCTGAAGGAAACTCAACCATTGTTTTTCATTGTTCACCGTTCTCTCTCATTCCTGAATGATGATATGGCGTCCGTTGCCCTTCGATCAATTCCTCCGGTTATTCCTTTTGCTGGCCTTTGTTTTCCTTTGTCCCATTATTTTTTTCTCCTCTTCCTCCTTCCACCCTATCAATTACGTGTGTGAGTACCACTTAGGTCTTCCCTTGATTTCTTCTTCCAATATTTGCACAACCGGCCTTGTCTCCAATACACTTTCCTTATTCAAATAACACGTTTGAGGCAACGCGGTTATTTTTATAAAGTACTCAAAGGAAAGAGGTTTCTGATCAACCTCTTGCCCACGAGAATCCTCCTCGATTGCTCCATTCTTTTTGCTGACATTGATTTGGTCATCATTTATCTAAACATTATCTATTTTCAACATCTTACTTTCCGTCCAAAATCTCTTCTTTCCGTCCAAAATCTCTTCTTTCCGTCCAAAATCTCTTCTTTCCGTCCAAAATTTCTTCTTTCCGTCCAAAATCTCTTCTTTCCGTCAAAAATCTCTTCATGTTTTTCGTTGCATCATTAATTGTTCAAGAACCGATTCACTTGAATGGTGTTCAAAATTAAAAATATAAATATATAAATTATGAAGTGTATATCTCCCTACGATTTAATGGTGGATTGCTTAGTTAGACTCGATTGTACCCTATCGTTTAAGCTATAAAATTTATGGGTAACATTAAAATGATACTGATTTTCAATCCAAATGTAACTGAGTTGTTATTGATTGAAGATTCAATAAAAAGTTCGGTACATAATGAATTTATTATCGGTGGTGGATTATGAATTCACTTGCTACAAAGTCTCGGTGAGAGACGTTAACGACGGAAACAGTGTACCTCATCGTAAAGTTTAATTTTATTCCTTTGTACCTATGTTGGTTAGTGAAACGTTGAGTGCTCGATAGTGAATTTATGATCTCTTGAGCATCAGGAGTCATTCTTAAATATGTTTTCAGTAGTAAATAGCCTGTTTCTATTTTTTTAAGAAGTAAAGTCCTCTTAAGATTATGTGACTGTAGAATTCTCACGTAGAACAATCAGAAGATGCCAGCCACTCTTTCCAAAGGCGAGATACCAATAATCCGGGATCATTTAAGCTACCGGATCTACTGGCCAAGAGAATAAAGGCAGGTAAAGGGCAGTGCAGAAATATATCTCCAGCAATCTACGCCAAGAGACCCACGGTGAAATTCTTTGGGCAAAAAAAATCGGAAATGGACCAATTAACGGAAGCGATTCCATGAGTGTTCGCTTCGGAGCGTCGGTTAGAACTCGGCTGGATGGCGAAATTTCCGGGTAGGACCTTGGGCTTTTGTAGGAGTGGATATTTTGAACGGTTGAGAGATGAGAGAACCACGAAGAATGAGGACAGCGAGAAGGGGAGGAGGAGGATTCACTGAGAGGGTGGTCTGAGAAGGCGGGCGAGAGGGCAAGAAAAGGGCGTTGCATGTGTGAAAGGCTTGGGGAGGTGAACAGGGTAAGAAGACGAGAGTGGTGGGTTAAGGGGAGCTGGGAAAGTGGAACTTTATGGCATGACTCACAAAGGGTTGGTGCGGAGGACACATTTTAACGTTATTTAATTTGAACAGCGGTAAAGAACTAGCGCAGAATTTGTGTTCTTCCATTTACGGAAGAGTTGCGTCAAGGGAAAAATTTTTTTCGGTTTTAATACGCTCCTCATTACTCACCCCATACAAAACTGTATGAGTATAATTGCGCAATAAATTAAAACATATGTCAAACTTTTTAAAGTTTATTAAAAGGGCTCAATGAAAGTGTTTAAGCGTTTCTTGCAGGTGATCCCATGGGCACAAGTTACGAGAGAAATGAGTTCGTTCTTACTGTATGGTGTGCCCCCTTCGAAAGCCATTACTCAGTTGCGTCCTGAAATTGATGTTTTCCTTTCAGACGGTTAGCTTGCTTCAAGAATTTTAAAATTTAATCTCTAAGAAAACTTTTCTGTTTAGATTATTTATTCCTATTTCTGCGTTGATGTTTTCGTAAAATTGCATTTTCAATTATAAAATACGTATAAATGCCTAGAATATTGGTTTCGGTCGTTATTTTTGAGTCATCTTTTAATGCCTCACGGTTTCTTTTAACTTTATGGTAAGATTTAATTTTACTTTATGCAATATTAATATAAATATTAAAAATATTATTCCACCATCTCAAAGACACATAACCGAATATTATGCGTACTAAGATACTCAAATAATTACCCTAAAACATGTTCTCGATATCCAGTTGATATAGCTTAATCGAAAACGACAAAAAATTGAGATCCTTATAAATAAGTGGCATTTAATTACGAGGCTTGTTCATAAAGTAAGACCCGTTTGGTCACAGGAAAAAATATACTTATATGAAACACATTTTATTGGCACTTTTAGTTAGCTACAAACCTACTTCACTTATCTACATAATCGCCGTTCACTTCTAAGCATTTTTCGTACCGCTGCACCAGCTTCTTTAACCCCTCTGCATAGAAACTCGCCGCCTGAGGGTTGAACCAATCGACAACGCCATTCATGAGTTCCTCTTCGGTTTCGAAACTTTGTCCACCGAACCACTGTTTCAAGTGCAAGAAGAGGGAGTAGTCGCTGGGTGTAAGGTCAGGACTGTACGGTGGGTGGTTTAAAGAGTTCCCAACGACCCAAAAACTCTCGTCCACTGGACATTCTTTGATCTTTGTGGTGGTCGGTGAGCATTTTCGGTACCCACCTTGCACGCAATGTGTGGTATCCGAGGTTTTCCGTAACAATATTGTATACAGTAGTGCGTCCAAGTTGAGGAAATTGTTCATCCAGGCCATTAATTGTCAATCGACGATCACAACGCAGTTTGTGTTCCACTTGCGAAACAATTTCATCGGTCAGAATACTGGGCCTACCACTTCGCTCTTCGTCATGGACATTTGTTCGTCCATTTTTAAAATCACAGCACCATTGTCTAACCATTTCTTCACTCATAACTGTAGGTTTATACACTTGGCATATTTTCCGATGAATTTCAGCAGCCGACAATCATTTTGCATACAAGAATCGTATGACAGAACACACTTCACAGTTGGCGGGATCAACGATTGTCGCGGACATTGTTGTTTGCATGCACGGACAAGCAAACGACTTCTGAAACAAAACAAATGGTGCTATAGCTTTTCAATGAATCAGTAGATGGCGCTGCAGGAGCAAAACTGTGTTCTGAAGCACCAATATTTAAATATAAGCAAACGGTACTTAGTTCCTTGTATATTTAAATATAGCTTTCTAAGCAATTCGTGATTAAAAATATGAATGTTTAATAAATAACAAAGTTGGAATAATGATTTAGTTAGAGCTTAAATGAAAATAGGTTTAAATTAATGTATTCCTAGATATAGTCGTCCTGGAATTCCATTGATACAAGTAAAATAATAACTTTCTAAGGTTTTGAGAGCACACAAAATGAGAAAGAATGATTGCACCAAATCTGTCTTCTTAGATTCAGGCGAGGAAGAAATTAATATATATTATATTAGAGACGCTACTTTCATCAAGGCATTCTAAGGTTTGGATGACAATTTCTATTCCCACCAAAATTTCATTCCCTATGCTGGGTGCTCATTTACCGTTGATGGATATTCTCTTCCTTACTCCAGTCCAACTCATAATTATCCCCATGACTACGAATCATACTTATAAAATAGATCGTATGATTCATTGTGTTTCCCATTGTAAGGGAAGCTATCAGAGTGGAGGAATAGATTCGGAAAATTTATATGAAATTTTCTGGAAGAGAGGCTCCGTGGGAAAATTAAAAGGCCGAAGTACTGAAGAGGGAATGTTCCGTCGAGGGCTGAAGATGGAAGTGGGATCGGGGTGGCTGAAGGAGTCGATTCGCCCTCGAGAGGGTTTGAATTTTCGGGCGGCAGGGGTGGAATTTCGCATATGAAGTGAGGGAATGAGGCGGATGTAGTCTCGGAGAGGGGGGGCGGTGGGATTGAGTTTCAGGGCGAGGGAGAATAGAGGAAGAAGAGCGTGTATGGGGATGGCTCGGGAGGAATGAGAGCAAGGGGTGAATCGTTGAAGGAAAAGAGGAAGGTTTAGCATGAAGGGGTGAAAGAGAAGAGTGTAATGGTGGTGGGAAATTGCTGGATTCGAGAGATTTTACGCATGGGTTGCCAACTTTAAAGCATTTGCAGTAGTTTCGAAATGGGCAGGACATTATAGCTTCAAATTTCACAACTTTGGGTAGATTAAGTAGGGAGAAGTGTCATGCATTAGCTTTAATGTATAAAATACATTATAACATTACCAATACCGTTGACAATTTTCTTTAAAAATGAGACGGCATTCAAAGCATCCAGACATTTCATGTGGTAACTTGAGATGATATGTATTTGTCTACGTAAATATTCGATTGGGATATGTTATCTTCAAAATATCAATGTGTTTACTTTCTCGTCGTATCAAACTGGCATATTTCTTCCATGCCTCATTAAACTAAAGTACACTTTAGGCTAATTGACGCCATTATATGGCCTTTAGTAGAGCTCTATGCCGTTGATTTTTTGGGAACTGCACCTTAGCTTGGGGTTTCCAATACTCTCGATTCTGCCACTTATTTCCTTCGGCGACTCTTCCGAACGACAATATAAATATACGAGGTGACAATGACCGGAGTTCTACATTTCTCAACTCACTGTCATATGAGAAAATAGTTATTTATTTTTATGATTTATTTATTTGCACACATTCTAGGCTCTTTTTGTTGTTGAAAAAGGCAGGTTTTCTTATTTATAAAGTTCATTCTGAGTTACAAAGTGTGCGGTGAGAGCGATTTAAATTTTATAGACATTTACCAAATGAGCTTTCCTATAGAAACTTTGCAAATAAAAGTTCGATTCCAGGCTAAGTTAGGTTTCTAAAAGAGTACTTAGCAAACAATGGTTCGGTTTTCCAAATTAATGTATTTTTGGCTAACTGAGTGATTGATTAAACAATTATTTTCTATGTTGCTGATTGTCTTAATTGTGTTTTCTGCTTCGTGTATTGTGTTCATGCTGAAGTGATGGGGTGATGAAGAGGTGCGAATGATAAATTCCATTTCGGGATGAGTGTGTATCAATTTAAATGGGTAAATATTTTGCCTACCTAAACTATCTGGGCAATGGTGTGCAGGAAAAGAGAAAGAATTAGGAAACGTGTTTATTTAAATTTTGTTTGGTTGTTAGATGGAATATTAAATTAGGGGGAAAATTGTCACAAGGGCGATGAAGTAAAATCGGAAATAAATATATTTTTAGCATGTCATTTTATGATACTGAAACAGGGTGTTTGAAGAAAGTAAATGAGAATATATTTCAGGGTTTTAATATGTGGATCGAGGAAGTGGGCTGAAATTAGACATGGAATGATTGGTATTTGGTAAAATAATTCTATTATGGCTGGATATAAGTCAATCGGGTTGATGGGAGAAAAACGAGTTTTAATCGAGTCTACAGGAACGTGTGTCGCATACTGGATAAATTGAATCAGTGAAGAGCTTAGGGCATGGACAAAAGAGGATACAGAAAAATAATTCACAAATATGAGTTTTAGAAGCTCGCAGCGATGCACAGTGAATTTTAGGTGCCTTATACATATAACGTGCTTGTAATTAATAGGCTAATAGGCGGTTTTTATCACCAAGATTAAGAAAAAGTCCCAATAATAATTGCATTTAAAATTTTGAAAACATCATTAGGTAGCTCCATCATATTTTGCCTTATACCATTGACGCCTTATAAAGATTACTCGTATCGAACCCGGTTGAGGAAAATAAAATATCTGTGGAAATTTTTAATTGCATTTCCTCTTTTGAAAACATTCAGAATTTATTTTCCTAATGAACCATTTAGCTTGCACTGTCTCCTGTTTCTGGTAACTGATATTAATATGATTGTATATTTTTGTGCAATCCTGTTTTGTAGATTTCGAAAAAGCGTTTGATAGAGTGAATTGGGAAAAATTAATGCGTGTATTGCAGAAAATAGGAATGGATTGGAGGGACAGGAGACTGATCCGCAACCTGTACATGTCTCAGACTGCTCAGGTGCGAGTGGGGAACGGAGAGTCTGGATGGGCAGTGTTAGGAAGAGGTGTAAGGCAGGGTTGCCCATTGTCACCGGTACTGTTCAACGTATATGTAGAGGAAATGATTAAAGAGGCATGGGAAGAACTGGAGGTAGGAATGAAAGTCGGAGGGGAACTCGTAAAATCGGTTAGGTTTGCTGATGACCAAGCATTAGTTGCTCAGTCAGCCAAGGGGTTGCAAGCATTGTTGAGTGAATTGGAGGTTCAGTGCGATAAATATGGGATGAGAATCAATATTAATAAAACAAAGGTTATGCGATTTTCCAGAAAGAAAAAGGCTAAGCTAAATATTAAAATAGGCGGGGAAAGAATAGAGCAGGTAGAGCAGTTTACATATCTCGGAAGTGTTTTGGACCAATACGGTCAAAGTGGTAGGGACGTAAGGAGAAGAATTGCGCTAGGCAAGGAGGCTTTCTCAAGGAGGAGGGAGTTGATGACGGGGACGTTGAGTAGGGATGTTAAGACAAGACTCGTAAAAACTCTGATATGGAGCGTAGCTATGTACGGCGCGGAAACGTGGTCGCTGAAGCAGGAGGATAGACGTAGATTGGAGGCTTTTGAAATGTGGGTGTGGAGAAGAATGGAGAAGGTGAAATGGACCGAAAGGAAAACAAATGAGGAAGTACTGGAAATGGTGGGGGAGGAGAGGGGTTTGTTGAGAGAAATCCTATGGAGGCAGGAAAAATGGATGAAAGGCGTATTGAGCGGTAGTGGAATGTTGAAGAGGGTAATAGAGGGGAGAATGTTGGGCAAGCGAGGTAAGGGTAGGAACAGGATAAGGATGTTGGACGGGATGAAGGGAGGAAAGAAGTACACCGAGATGAAGAGGGACCTGATATAGATTAGTTTGCTAGGTGGGGAGTCACAAAATGTTTATTTGATAGTTGTGTCCATCCAAAAACCTACCTTAACCGGTAGATTACCTAATAATAATAATAATGGGTCTTACCCCCTATCCGACAGCAACAGTTACTCGAGTAATTGGACAGAATGAGAGATTGGAATTCATGTCATAGCACGTGGGTTAATTATTTTTCAAAGTAGGCATCCATTTCTAGACGGGGTTCATACTTTTGAGTGGTTACTAAAGTAACCTGGCTAACTTTCTGTGTCGGTTTTTAGTCAAAAGGTATACTTTTATCCCTGAAGACGAGCTTACTTCAGGCAGTCCTGCGTGCACCATGCCTAACTACCCGAAAGTTCTCATTTGTTCACCGCTTAAAAACCACTGAAGCGTCACTTCACTCTCCAACATTCAGCAAAAGAAACGCGAAAAGTTAAAAAACAGCCTGGTGGGTCCTTGTGGCTTGGAATCGACGGTTGGCAGCTCCGGTCGTCACCCTCCGCCTTCTGTTTGCGTGCGCACGAAGGCGGAGTGAAGAGCAGCCACTCGTGCACGCGTGGCTTTGGAAGCACGGCTCTCGTTCCTATCCCGTTTCCCGCCGTCGTCCTTAAAGTCCTCCTCTTCCTCCCCGTGCCCACCCGCCGCTTCTCTTCAGCCAGACGAATGCGCCCCGTAGTCGCGATCCCCTTCACCTCAGGTTACCCGCTCTCTCAACCTCCCCCTTCCCCTCTCTCGCCCCCCTTTCCCCCATTCTCCTGTCCCTCCTTCCTTCAGCCCTTCCCAGCCGGCGCTACCTGAGGCTCTTGGATTTACGCGATATGGTGGTATGTGGGCGGTGGTGTGCAATTTTAATGTGGAGTCGCATTATGACTTAAAGGACGTGAAACCACGCATTGGAGCGAAATTGGCAATGTAATTTCTGTGGCTCGTTGAATAAGATAGGTGCATGGGATATTATCTTCTAATCATTTGCTCTGTGAACTGAAAATATATTGGATAGGTGCTTTAATCGCTCCGAAATTTGGCTACAAATTGCTGGTTGAACGAGAAAAGAGTATAAATAAGGAAAACATTATGAAAACCGTAACTTATATTTCCTAATTCTCAGGATGTGACTTAAAATATTGTCTAAGGTAGAGCTACCAATGAAACTTTCGAAGCCTTTTAGAAAGTTCCTTACAATAAATTGATACACATGATTATCTGCTATTGTATCAATGAGGAAGTGATGAATTGGATCAGAGACTTCTTGGTATTTTTCAATTAAATATCGGCGTTATGATCGCGCTCAACGGAGCTAGATGTAATTTAGAGCATCCCACAGGGAAGTGTGCGTCTACAAAATTGTAAATATCCCACGGTCCACCGGAAAACAGGGTGTAAATAAGAATTAAGCAAAAAATATCGTAAAAGTCCATGCTGCATCCGGAAATTTTCGCTGCGTAGGTTGATTGTCAGACAACTGTTTCGCCCCCAGTCCTGGAGTCACCTTCAGGTCGAAGTGATCTGCGTCGATTCGATTTCGCAATTTGGCCGCTATATATAAGAGACGCTAGATGGCTCGGAGTGCTCTGATTGGCCCTTTCTTGGCGGCGAGCGACGAGAATCACCCTTTGCTCGTGAAATCCAGATGTAGCCGTCCTCATGGTTGAAATTATTAAGATATTTCATTATTTCTCCCGCTTCTCTTGTGAGTCTCGGAAAAATATGTTTCCCTCTTGCTTGGTTAAACTCAATCGTCTGTTCAGGTTCAGACCACGCATGTTCGGCAACTGTCGAGAGTCAGAACTATTTCTTGTCTGTGGCCCTTTAGTTCTCCAGTCAGAGCACTCCGCGCCAGCCTGCGTCTCCTACATACAGCGGCCAAATTGCGACGCAGATCACTTCGAACTGAAGACGCCTCCAAAACTGGGGGTGATACAGTTGTCTAGCGATCAGTCTAAGCGACGATATTTCCGAAAGCAGCATGGATCCTTCATCAGATAGACGTCCCTTAGGATTAATCGTAAGCATCGCCAAATATCTGCATTTTATCGGCATCTACTTCTACTAACCCCGCAAGCCGCCGCAAGGACTTGTGGGGGTGTTAGGGCACCACCCGTAATTAAGAACAATAACTGCATTCAAAAGCCACAAATTTGTACAATTTAGTCTATCGTCGGTGGTTTTGGGAGTAGTAGAGATTGGGGCAGTAAGGGATGAGGGAGCGTCGTTGTCATAGCGTCATTGTAAAATAGAAAGCAGTTCTCCCCTCACAATAACAAAGTCGCCACTTAGCCACTACCCACAGCAGTACCTACACTTCACCAGCTGTCACCCTTCTCCCACCAAACGCTCGATTCCTAACACACTCTCTCTCTCTGCGGACACCGGACTTGCAACACCACAGCCACCTTCAGCAAATACCGCCACAATGTACACCATGCACTCCACAAACACGGTTACCCAGAAGAGCTCCTAGTAAATAAAATCCACCGCTCCACTCGACCACACACAACACAGAAAAACAATCCCCCATATGACGCAGGACTCAGCATTCGCACCATCTATTTCCCCGAATTCGGCAGACTGAAAACCTTTCTTAAAGAACTTTTGCCTATTTTACACGACAATGACGCGACCTTATCCTTACTGCCCCGATGCCCTCCTGTCGCTTACAGACGATCCACCAATATCAGAAACCTTCTGAGATCAAACAACCTTTTGGCGTCCCGCCCTGACAAATTCCCTCATATTTGCCCAACTTGCAACCGTCCCCGATGTAAAACATGTCTGCTTATCAGATCTGCTCCCCTCTCTTCACATCCTCTCATTGTCCCTTCACCCCGTTCCCACGCTAATTGACTCTCGAAAAACATTATCTGTCTCTTGTAGTGCAAACAATGCATTTCATTGTACATAGGCGAATGCATTACCCCCTTATGCATTCGAATAAATAATCACCGCTACTCCTGTATTTCTACCTCACTCTCTTCTCTTGCTATCCCCTCACGCGCAACCTCTCACAATCTTTCCTTTCACCAGTGTTTCTCCCTAAACATCCTAGAATCCCTACTCGATTCAGCCACCAATAGAGAGGTGAGAACTCGCGAATCTGCATATATACTAGCTTTCCGAACTTTTGAAATTCCCACCCTTAACCGCCATCTTTGATTCTCTTCCCAGCATAACCTGCTCCTCCCCCTCCTCATCGCCCTCCATAGTCCTCTTCCAAGATCTTCTAATTTTTCCTAGTCTAATCAGAATGGTAGGCATGAGTCGTGTTACAGGTACCTCTATTCAGAATCTGACATTGGAGTACTTACACAATAGGCAACTGGCTAGAATCCAGAGAATATAGTTAACCGTGTCATGTAGTCATATGTTCTTTCAACGTTTTATTCTTGTCCGTGTGCAAGTTTGCTGTTTCATGCACTTTATCTCGTGACACAGTGTTGTGGCATACTTGAAAAAAATAAAACTCAACGTCTACTTAAATATAACTGGAATAGATCGATTTTCTATGAGTTCTATATATATGTTCACTTGTTTATACTATAAGTTCTTTCTGTATCTTTCTCTTCCTCTCTCTCCTACGTGAGTTTTTAGTAGATGAGCAATGACAAGCTCTCCCTAGATTTTCACAAAAACCGCATTCTTTTCTTAGACATTCCCTATTTCATTGCTCTCTTTCTTCCCTACCATTTTTTTTATCGTATGTGCATGTGTGTACTTATTTAATATACGTATATGTATGTATATTTATTTTTAATATGTAAATCTATGCAAAATATGTCTGCCTATATGTATTTATGTGTATGTTTGCAATTATAAATTTCATGGCTAATATAATACGTATACGACGATGGGTTAAATAGAAGAGGGGAACATTTGGTCTCAATTTTTTCCAAATAAAGACCTCTATCTCTCTATTTCTTCCAATAAAAAATTGCTCTACCCGTAGTCCTTGCATGTTGAGAAAGAGAGATATTTTTGATCCCTTATCTGTTAAGGGAGGCGTATTCTATGTGCATAAATGTGTGTTTTGTGAACAGTAGGAATAGCAAATGATATCATCTCGCTGATTTGTTAGATAATCTATAAACATTCTCATTTTGTGGAAGTTAGGTTTCTTTGAGAAGCCGCCAGAGATCTCAATCTGCGTGTTTAGTCATTAATGTAATATCTAAATTTTTGTAGGATAAGGACATGCGTGATAAATATATGAATAGTTAGAAATGCGGCTGCTTTCACCACGGTCCACTTTGGGAGATCAGTATCATATCTCTTTTTAGAACTCCGAAGCTAGGACGGCAAATTCCCTTTGCCAAGTTAAAGTTAAACAATAATCACCATTTGACGTCTTGGGAGATTCTGAGACTTTTTCGTCTGTAGCATATTGTTTTGTTCTTACTTAATTTTTCGCATGTTTGAAATTTAAGTTTGTAACTAATGAAATAAAATACAAGTATATTATACAATGAGAACTTTGATGATAACCGCTTGTTGTTTTAGAGTTGGAAAATCATTCCTTGGAAAATAATCAATTGCTATCTCCGTGTTTATGGGCACACAAGCTATTTATAAAGCTAAGGATTGGCACTTCCAATTTATATTTTCCTCATTTTTACCCGAATAAAATAATTGTTGTTCTTTCGCTCATTATCTACATAATAGCTATAAGAAAATGAAGCTTGATCTAAGTATTATACTTTTTCGTCAAATGAAAGTATTAAAATTTGTCTTAATTCAAAAATCAAATTATAATTATTGGATACGAAGTTTAGCATGAATACAAATGACTTTCCACCGGGTTCAAAATTGGAAAATCAAAACAGGCACTTGATGATTTTAATTTTACAATAAAAAGTAAAATTATTGCCAATAATTTTGCAAAACATTACTACTTCATGCACGTTATGCTCATCTATTTATAAAAGTAAGGGTTTCACATTAAGGCCAAAAAAAGCCAAAACCAGAGAAATCATAAAGTTTGAAACTTGGCGAAGCAGAGATGCAGGAGAAATGACCACCATGGAAGTCAAGGAAGGAAAGCGAAATGTTTCACTGTCCAGCAATACCAGTGATTGATGGAAAAACTTATCCGGCGGTCGAGTGAGTGGGAGTTTGCGTAGAAGTGGGGAAAGCCATTGGATGGGATGCAACGATGCGCTGGTAACAGCCAAGAAGCCAACCAAGTGACCGGATCCGATTTACGGAAGATTTTTTGTCTCCTCGAGAAATGCCTCGCCTGGGCGGTTTTTCCCAAGTAATCTTTCATAAGAATTGACACCATGTTTGAGCTCTTTAACAGTAGATTTACATTGTAAGTCAAAAACTTAATACAAGAGAAGCTCTCTCGCCTGAAGTGAATTTTTTTGGCTGAGAAAAATCAATGTTAGCGCGATAAAATTACTTCTCTTGTTTCGAATACGTATGGCAACTTCATTATTATTTGTTCACGATTCAAAACTGGATTGGCGAATATCCCATCTCAATTTATATGCCAATTTACTTCATGGTTATTATTTTTTCCCCATCGATCATTATCTCATTCATTTATTTCAGCCGCGATTTTCTCCGTATTTCTTCGAATTGTAATTGGCTTCCGCCATCTAGCTGAGCATTTAGTTTTTTATTTATCATTTTCTTTCAAAAGCTTCCTACAGTATTTTTTAATGTATTTGCTTCCATTGAATGTTCTCATTTATTTTTATTGCATTTCATTTGTTCATAGCTTCCTTTGATTTTCTGTTGCACTTACTTGCGTTATGAAATTTAATTTTTTATGATACCCCGAAATTCGACTATTTCAACAGTTTCCCAAAAGTAAACTGTTTGCACTAATTAGAGATAAAAAATTAAAATTATGTGTATTTTCCAACGTTAAATGAAGGGATATGACTAATTAGCATTTAATGAATTCCTATTCCAAAACCATTGCGATAAAATTTTTCTTGCCAATTTATATGTTCCTGGGTTTACTATTAATTCCTAAAGTTAAAAGACATGGCACGAAAGTTTCGATTAAAATTCAACCGGTCCATGTACTTTTGGAGAAAGTGGAAGTCACTACCAAGAAAGCTGTTACGTGTATGGAAACGCTAATATTTAAATTTTACTGTTTGAAAATGGAGTTGAGTAGAAGAATATTCGCGGAATATTTTAGAAATCTGGATAATGAGAATCAGCTCCTCATTGAAAGTGTTTGTCTCACAGGAGTGATGAAAAATGTCCCATATTTAAAGCCTCGTATGTTACGCTGGATTCTAGGATCATATTTTATGTCTGCCTCATTAGAAACTAAAGGAATAAATTTACATATTTTTTCTGTGGATTACTTAAAAGTTTATCTTTACAGCTACTGACTGCACGGATCTTTAATTCGGCTCACTCATGGTCATGGCTACATACAGTTCCAATGAGAGTGGCTTTGTTCTTTGGTAGTTCCAACCGAAAGGTAACCCACTGCTCCGCGTTTCACCCTCGTGTTTCCATCAGCGTTTCTTCACGCTACGCACGATGTACATTACCAACACTTAATGGCCAGAGACAAAAGAGATCAACCATTTCGATGTTTCCGCCTCACTGTCCTCCCCACCTCTCACCCTCTATCCCTTCCTCGCTCCCCCCTTTTCAAAATTTTTCAGCATCCCCCGTTCACTCGAGCTCGGAGATCAATCGCATTCTTTCCCTCTCAAAAGCCGGCAAACTCTCTCTCAAGGAACCTAGGAGGAGGAAAAAGGATAGGGAAAGGCATAGATGAAGAGGAATAGTGAAGAACTAAATAGAAAGGGAGACTAAATATAACGATGTGTGGGTAGAGGGTGAGTAGGTGGGGGAATATAGGTCCGGAGAGGATTTCGGGGGGGTTCGAGTTTGAGTAGAGGAGGACAGGGGGTCCGGGCAGAAGGGGCCGGGTTGTAGGTATGTCGAGCGGAGGGAGATAGCCGATGGGGATCGAAGGAGTCCCAAGTCATGCGTGAACCGGCCTACTCGGGTCGAATACGGGCAAGGTTGTGTGAGCCGAATAGGGGAGAGGGATGGAGTGGCGGAAATAAAACTAGCCTCTCTTTGGGAGATAAGGGAACGAGGGTGAGCGGCAGGAGCAAGTAGGGTGTGGGGGTTGGTAGGAAGCGAGGGACGTGGACAGGAAGGGCAGTGAAAGGAAGATGTAGATGGTAATGGAAGAGGGATAGATAAAGGTGGTTTTTAGTTATTCATTTGTGTGTCTACGCCAAGTATTTTTGAAGGTTGAAAAAACGAATTTCCTGTCCTAGGAAAAACATCAACCTTCCTGATTTAACGTTTTACGCAGAATGTTTTCAAATCATTGCGTCCTCAATGCTCAAACTTACTCTTTCTACGACACGATTTTCAATTTTAAACCAAAAAGTAGTATTCACCTCAATTAATTGCCATGAATTTTACGATAATTTCTTTTTTGCTTTAATGTCAGTGGCATTGCATAAATATTTATAATGCAAAAAGGCAACTACTTCCTGCGGTAAAATAAAGGAATGAGGTTTATAGTATATTCTGAGTAAGAGAAGAGTGTCATATGGTCTAACCTTTTTCAAATCAAATTCTCAAGTTAAATGTATATTTTGCACTACTCTTTTATCGATATAATTCAAACATTTCTTGTTTTTCATAAGAGTATTGTATTTTCTTCTTCATATCTTACACATTAATCGTATTTTATCCAAACGTATGCTTCAAAGAAAACATATAAATTCAAGATAATTATTTTGCTAAAGAGAAATTAGAACCATGGAAAACAAACATAATCACACTTAACTTCAAAGACTTTGCGTGTATTTAAATAATAGAAAATGCGTTAGCTATGTCAAAGAAGTGAAAAGGAAAACATAGACTTTGCATATTTGAATGGAAAGTAGTGTATGGGAAAACGATCAGGAAAATATAGCTAAAGATGGACAAGAGGCAAGTGTTGAAATACAAAAGTGCAATATATTGCTTTATTTTCACACGGTATAAATAAAAATTGGCTCTTTGTTGCATTAAGTCGGTAGGGTGCTCGTATTGGCCACTCATGTACTTGTATCACGGCGTTGGAGCATGGGCAGCACTGTAATTAAACAGTTGACCAGTACTCCTGTGTTCAGTGTAAATTACTTTTACCTCAGAGTAGCGAGGCATTCAGGAGTGGGATTCAGGTGCTGCCAGCTGTAGCGATGAGTTCTCCGCATTCCCTCATGCCATGATCGAAGCAATTCTATGGTGCCATGTGTGTCTCTTTGGAGCACCCCTATCCAAATTGATTGATCACATTTTAATTATTGTGCTCAGGTTGCGAGATGGTAACGTTGTGTTTCACGCCAGCGCGGTATCAATGCTTAAACTCTGATTGGGAAACTGCGATTGAGCAATCGCCACTTCATAAGCGTTTGCGAATAAAATCAAATTTATAAATCCCTGAAGTTTATACATTTTTTTTTGTAAAAAACCAATTTTGAATTAAAATCCGATAAAATTTGATAGAGTTGGCCATTTTCATTCTCATGCATCTATGCCCTGAGGACGATGGCGGAGTAAGCCATTGAAACGTCGGCCGCTGACACCCTGACCCGGTGGAAAACCCGCGAACACTTCACCAGAATCGTACGCCGGGAAAACACTAAATCTTAGATATACGAGTTGGCCATTGTTTTTAACTTTCTATCGTAAATGAAAGTCTACATCTCTACGTCTACATAATACCCCGCCAGCCGCCGCAAGGGCGTGTGGCAGGGGGTGTCAGGTCACCACCCGTAAAAGGGAAAAAAACCGCATTCAAAACTAACAGTCAGGTTCTAAGTGTGGGCAAATTAATGCATTGTAAAGCATTCCCATGCGAGCCAGCTTTTCTTAAAAGTCTTAAAGACAGTCCCATTTTCAAGACTCGCAAAGTTAGCAATAAAACTTACTACCGGAATTCAAATTATATTTAAAAAACTGAAATTTAAATAAAATTGCAGATATCATGAGTATACGTAATTTATTTTCTCATAAAGCTAAATCTCTGCCGGTCCTATAGATGGAACAGTAAAAAATGCTTCAGTATTTCAGTCATGGAAGTGCTCTAGTTTCCTCGTCATCGAAGGTGTTAAACTAGGGCGAGGTGTAGTATGAAGGAGGAATACGATGTGGTGTAGGGTGTTCCTTCGACACGCATTGCATCGGCATGGGATCGTTACGTAAGAAAGAGTCAAAGTATATGAAGCAGAGGGTAAATGATCAATTTATTTCCGTGGAATAAAGAATCACTTTTTCCCATGAAAAACTGCCAGGATCATCCCATAAAAGAAGTCCTCTTCATAAAAATTGAACCTACCCGACAAGATTCGTGATGGATGGAGGCAGAAATGATGCTCTTCAAAATTTTCCAGGACGTTTAGTTGTTTATTTCATTAATCATTCCCCTGGTAAATAGAGGCATAAAATAACGTCGACTCTTGCTCATAGATGAGACCGTTACTGACGTCCCTCGGTTGAATTCTTTCTTGATGAAGGCATGAAGAGGACTTGCAAATTCTTTCAAATTAATTTTTATTCATCGCACAACAGTGACGTTGAAGCAAAGTCATCTCATAAGAGTTATTCCTGTTATTTTAACCCTGTTTGTATGAGAAATGAAAACGGACATGTAATTTTTTATTTACTTAAAATCTTATGTAGTTTCTGGTTGTTAGTACTTCTATTAAAATCGAAGGTATCAGGAAAATGGATGAGAACTCGAAAGGAAGATACCACTGATCCATTTGAGAACAGATTTCCTTTTCCTTAACTTTGGAAACGGAATTTGATTTTGCTCATTACCAGAACTTTAATTTAAAATTTCCTTTTCTGCCGATTGGGATTAAAATGACGTCCATGAGTTTGTTCCCGAGCTAAGAATTGAAAAAGAATAAATTAACGAATTATTTTTCATTGCAAGATAGCATAATTGAATATAAACAGAAACTACTTGTATCTATCCTCTTAGAAGACTGGTGGTGACATGGATTGCGTTGCCTTATTTTTTAAACTTTTGGAAACGTGTCAAGTAATCTCGTTTTCATGGCTATAATAATAGCTATTTTGATAGAAATGTTGGATTATACAAGTGAACCTTCTCCCTAAGCCGCCTAATGGAGCAATGAATCGTAATTAAACTCGTCTTCTTGTCTATGGTGAGCCAATTAAAATTTCATTGTAATAAACTCATTACAGCTTTAAACACCGGAACCCAGATAAATTCTGTAATTAAACTGTATGTGTTCATTTTTTCATCATAGATGGTCCGAAAAGATGAAGATATATGCGAAAATATTTTTGTTATCTTGGTTAAGGAGTAATTTATGGGTGGAAGTGCCTATTTTAATTGTAAGTTATCTTTCACATTCACTCCGTATGTATTAGTAGTCATGGTAGTTAGCGTGGCCATAGAAATTCAATTAAAAACACCGGATTTTTCATCATTTAATAAGCATTTACTATTCATGGAAGTGGCCATATTTTTCCTTACTTGGGTGGACTAGAAAGAAATAGATGTTTTGGTGGTCAGCCTTCCACCAATTAGTCCATTAATCAGGGGAGTATTAAGGTAATTGTAAATATAATGAAAAAAATTGAACTGCAAAGGAATGCTCGGATTTATACATAATTTATGATAGCAAAAATGTTACAGAAGGAATTTTTTAATATTTATATTTCGATTAATTTAATTTACCTATATTTTAGCAATTTGGAATAGTTTTTTTATTTAATCAAAATTTTCAAATTACACCACCCAAACCTTGTCCGAGTAACTTTGTGGGTGTGCACTTTTTTCCGATTGCCAACAATATTGTATTTTATTTGAGCACTCTTTCCGATGGTGTAAAACATAATCAGGGATTAAAAAATACTGCTAATTCAAAGTAAGCGAATCGGTGCTTAATTCTATTCGTTTGCGCAAACGTGATGGCGAAGGCCTCCATACAGAGAAAATTACAAACACAAATCATAAAAACGGCAATCTCATTGCTCAGCTTACATGCAATGGTAAGAACCTTGTCTATCCCGAGTTTCCAAAAACGGGACAGGGCTTTCTTTTTGCAATCGGCCTGAATAATTGCCGTGTAGCTACGAAGCATCCAAATCGTGTTAATTCCATTTTGCATGTTTAAAATCGGAATGTTGCCAACGGACCGTTCCACTTTAAATGCGCGATTTCGGCGAGGAATCATTGTTACGAACACCGCGTGCCGTTGTTACCGGAGCTAGCGATGCATTCGCCTGTGCATATACTATATATTTATGTGTGTACATACATACATACTCACACACATGTATGTGTATGTATATATATATATATATATATATATATATATATATATATATATATAAACTTGAAAATGACGCACTCCGGCGACGCACAAACACACAAACACTAGTTTAATAAATATTAAACACACAGAAACATAAAAGAAGGACACTTATAGTAGATATTTACGTTTCGACGGCACGGCCGTCGTCATCAGAATCTAGAATATATATATATATATATATATATATATATATGTACATATTTTTTCCCGCGTCACAATTGTTTCTCTCTTATATTCAAATCCAGAGCAAAAGAGGCTTCCCAGAATGCAAAGGCAGGAAGCGGATACCATGGCAACATCCGCAGACGAATATCGTTTTTCTCCCTTCCACTCGCAAGCCCCAACGCCCACACCACGCCACCCTCCCCTCTCCTTCAAGCCTCCCCACAAGCCATCCCTCAGTCATATCTCTCGTCCTGTTACCTCCCACCCTCTCCCCCGTCTCTCTTTCTCTCTCTCTGCCTTCCTTCCGGTCACCTTCCATCAACATTCTCCCTACCAGAGTATGCTCCATTTCCCACAGCCTTTCCAATCTCTTGGAATTTTGGTCCTTCAAATGGAATCCGTCTCTTTCTATGCCTACCCTATCTGTCCTAACCCAATCTCTTTCCGGTTCTTATCAAAATTTTACCACTAATTTTCTTGAAGCTTACCTTGAGAGTTACCTGGTCGTGTCCTTTCGTATTCACATTCTAGACGATTTTCTCTTAGACGGAAAAGTTGACGATCGATTTGCGCAATGACACCATTTGCCCCATTTGTGTGCATTTATCACTTCGTTACCAAATTAAATGAAAGTTATTCGCAATACCTTTCCTTCTCGTGATTGTTTTCCAATTTTGAGTTTTTTTCCAAACTCGTGTGTGTATTCTGTTCATTTTTCTTATTTTGTATATCATTTCTAAGATTTTTATTTATTTTTTATGCAAATTTTAATTTAATGATCCATTTAAACGGGTTAGGATATGATATCAGATCCTTGAAATTGAAGTTATTGCCTAAAGGAAATTCGGCAAAATATCTTTATATTAAATAATAAGATGTGCTAAGAAAGCAACAGAAATTTTGTAAGTTTGCATAGTGTGTCATGAGTTCTTACCACAAGGTCAAACAATCAATAAAGAGTACCACTTACAGGTTCAACATCGTTTGCGGCGAAGAAAGGCGAAAAAAAACTCCTGTATTTGTAACGAAATGATTTGACCTTCGTACCACGATTAATGCATTTCCTCACATTGGTCATTTCTTGTTCATAAAATGTTTTGACCTTAAACCGCACCTTAATGAATTTCCTAGCGTCCCATGTGCCAGCCATGCCCCTAGTTTTTGTTCCCAAAAATGAAGAGAATCTTAAATGCCCGTCGTATTACAAGCATAGATAAGATTAAAAACGCATCGTTAAGAGAGGTGAAAGCTGTACCAAAATTCGAGTTCTAAAAGTTTTTCCAGGATTGGGATAAGCATTGCCATAAGTGTAAAATGTCTCATGGGGACTAATTTGAAGAGGATTCATTGATATAGGTGAATAACTAAAGTTCTTTCCAAATAATTCAAATTCCCGTTGGTTATTGAATACACCTCGCATAAGCCATTCATTCTAATTACCTGAGTTCTTGTTACATTCATGACTGTATGTATATTTGAGAAATGTAGATTGAGAAACTTGGGAAAAGACAATGTGATGCATATTTGAGAAATTCGGTGAATGGCTCTCATCAATAAATTCCTCTGCAGAGAGTGCGTAACACACGAAATAAACAAGATAATTTATTTTCCGTTTATGCATACACGAGAACTCTTAATCGTACGTACAGAATGAAACTATGGTATCCATGTCACGGATCCGCGAATTCTTGACTTCATGATTTCGGCTCAAATCTTCAAAGACCGGAGATAAAGATTCTTCAGATTAAAAGAAGAAAGCTCCCGCGTGCCTCATGTGCTTCATCCAACTCCATACGCTTGCCTGGCTCAAAGGTCGCCTAAAGAGACTGCACAGATAGGTTCATGCATGCTTGTATGTTCTGCCGTGCACATCGATTTCATCTTAAAGGTCAGATTTGAATAGCTCGTCATCCATCCTCTTACACCAATAATGACCCACTCTCGTGGTTCTATAAATTTTTTCTGGGTGTTTTCGCCTTCCATTCCCTCCGAATGGATTCATCCGTTGTCCATAAGTGGGAGTTCTTCGATGCCGTATGTCACACAACTGGTCGAATCGGGATCATATATATGAGAATTCGGTCTGCTTCACTACTTCAACAAAATGTCCCTCTTTTCCCTATCCCTCTTCCTCTTGATTTTCCCTCTCTCCCCGTCCCCATTCCTCTTTACCCTAATTCACTAGTGACAAATACGTTTTCTCATCCGTTTCCAATAGTTCCTTTGTGCATTTTAAGCGTTAATTCTGTGGATGTGTGATGAAATGGAAACGTTCTAATAGTGTGACTATAGAATTTTCACAGTATTAATTATTTACACATCATTAATGTGGCATTTGCTAAGAAAAGATATCGGGTGTGTGCACCAGTCTTCTGTTAAAGTCCAGTTGCATGTTAGATCACGAAACATTGTCTATCGTATGGACTCTTGATTTCCATTTCTTTATTTTTTTACGGATATCCTTCAACCTCTATGGAAGTTCATTGCATTCAATGGGAAGGCTCAGTTTTTCGAATTATCAGTTTAACAATTCTATTTTCCAGTCTCTTTATTCAATCAAATTTGAATTCATGACATCTCATTCTTCTTTTACATCCATAACCTTGGCATTTTAAAATATAGTGTGAATGATAACGAATTATACAGATAGCGTTTTGTGAGTGGCATCAAAATATAATTACAATTACGGAAAGCATTCTAACCACTCAGAACATAATAAAATCGACTTTGCATTAAACATAAAGTTTTGTATGAAAATCTGAGTACCTTTTCATATGATTTCAAACACGCTCCTATACATTTTAACGCTGCAGGAAAGTTTTAATTATGTGTATATCATTCGGCCGATATTATTTACTGCAGATAAAAAATAAACGGAAGCAGTTACATAATTGTATATAAATAATAAACAAAAAAAAGACAAGAGATTTCGAAGTGAAAAATCAGACGAAGAAGGAAGAAGTGGTAAACAAGTAGTAATCATAAGTATCATTCTACTTTGCAGCGGAACTTAGGAAAGGGATCTGATTTCTTTGTGTAAAAAATAATTTGTACCATTAAAGATTAATTGTGGAATACAGGCATCTTAGTTTGTATTAAACAGTTTTCAGGGAAGTTTGGAGAGAGAAACATTAAATATTAGGTAAATTTTGCACATTGATGGCCACCAAGATTCCATTCCATTTCATGAATCATTGATTTAGACATTAGGGATGCGATTAAAGATGATTTATGAAGGTAAACCTTTTAAAATTTCTTAGACGTTTAAGAAATATTGACTTAATGGAAAAAATTTCTTGCAACTGATAAATGATTACAGGGTTTGAAGTGAGTGTATACATAGAAATTTGGTGAAAAACTGAAAAATATATGAACAGGGTCGCGGTGGTCTAGTGGGTAGAGCGTTGAACTACTGACCGGAGGGTGACGGGTTCGATTCCCGGGCAAGGCACTTTGGGCACCTGCAGCTCCACCCAAGCTAGTTGATTTTTCGGGTACCAGATCTTCCTGGGAAACCATAACCGGCACAGGGAAAGCCTCCCTATCCTGATGTGTGAATATTCACACGCCGTCGGGTTTGGTACATGGGTGAGCTCTACCATCACTTACTAAACCGACCTTCGGGTTGATTACTGTGCTTATGGTTTTTTTATATGAACAATAGAGGAAATTACAAATTCTACGGTTTGTGTGGAAGTGGTCGTGCGCTGAATAAAATTCAAGGTAAAACCACTACTATTGGCACCGAATGATATTTGGAGAAGCCCAAAAGAATGTTCGTGATATATAGAAAGGATATGTGGGTGATCGGGTAGAATAATGACAAGTATGGTTATAGAATATGAGGCAGACAAGACTTAATTGAATCTAAGTTTTGGAGATTGAGGCAGCTTCAAGTGAGTAGAAGTAGGTTTTCATAGGTCAGGATAAGTTTCCTAGGAATTTGCAGCACGATATATATTCACACACGTAGGAGGGGAGGCGATCCAATTTCTTCTATAGTGCTCCTGCGTTTGCTCACCAAAGGCACAGCCTAAGTTGACCACAGCCACACTTTGACACACGAATTTGAATCGAAGACCCTCTTTTCAGATGGAAAACGCCCTGTTCACACGGTATTCAGCGTATACATTCATTGATGCATATTTAAAATCAGCTGTTGCCTTTTTTTTCTAACCAGTTTTCGACTCGAACCATTTTCACTTTTGTAGAATTTATCCATGCATGTAACTAATAAATGTTTTGCGATTTGGAATACAGGTATAACTAAACCTTAGAAATGTAATCTTTCGAGAAAACATTGTATATTCGTAATTTCAAATGTATAACATTTTCCGATTATTTAGCTACTCGGTGATGTTAAATTATCTTCCTGTAAGTAATCCTAGGAGTAATCTCTTTCGGCGAATTCTTATTACAACTATTGAATGATGAAAGGGTAGCGTAAGTAATTGTTAAATACATGAACCTTTTAAATTATATATACAGCATGAATCAGATTGAAATTTAAATACGCTTTTCGCCAAAATATGGACATCGACAGAGCGTGGGCTAGAAGCTGATAATTGCGCAACATGAAAGAAATTTCACCGTTCCTTGGAGATAATGTCTCTGTTTATTTCACTTGAAATTTGAGAATAACTTTGAGGAAGAAGAAGTTCTTCAGCCGTGAAATTATTTTCAATGTCGTTCCTTCTTGAAATAGACCGTTGAGGTTTAACGCGTGCGAACATAGCGGTGGATAAACAAAATCAAATGCATGCACTGGGTTACTGAGAGCGGCGTAAGTGGAAGTAGTAGGCTAAGGAAATCGAACCGATCTCATTAACCTCTTGGTGGAATACGTAAAAGAGCAATCCGTCAGACCTTGAACGTCCCATTCCCGCCCACCCCTCACCCTCTGTCGCCGCTTGATTCCATCAAAGAACCATAATTTCTGCCCCAGCGGCCGACAGAATTACCGTCCGCAGAATTACCCTCCACGACACACACAATGCCCTGCCGTGTTCCCCTTCCCACCCTACCCCCTCTTCCCCCTCGGTAGCACGCCAACGAGAAAGGCGAACACGGAGGGATTTTTCTGGGCGGCGAATAAAATGGGAAAGGAAATCGCGGAAGAGAGCAGGGAAAGAAATAGAAACGGGAGTAAGAGAAGAGTGGGGTGTGGCGGGGCTGTAGTCGAGGGGGTGCGGGAGGATGCTTCTGCCCTCTGTGGGTTGGGACAGGAAGGAGTTCGATGACCCAGACGACTTGGAGGGCGGCCAAAAGAAAATGTGGTGGAGTCAGGCTTCCTCCCTTCTCTCCGCTCTCCTCCTCTTTCTGTTTCCCCCTCATTCTGTCCCCCTCAATTCCACCCTCCAGAGCCCTCCCCTCGTCTCCCTTCCCCCACGTCCCTCTTTCTTTCCCTCTACAGCTCAACCCCTCCGCGAGCCAGTTTTCCCTTCGTGCGACAAATACGCCGAGGAATTACGACATGCCGACCTCTTTCTCGGATGGGGAGGTTTAGCGGGGAACAATAGGAGGCGGGCGGCGAAGGATGGAGAGAGGAGAGACCTAGGGTGCAGGGCGTGTGAGACCCTGTGCTGCCTCGCCAGGGAGGAGTATGAGGAGAAGGTGCGGGTCAGAGGGATTTTTGGGGTCGGCGCGGAATGGGTGGAGGCAGTGGGAGATTAAAAGGGAGAAGATGCTGAGGGAAAAGGTTTGTGGTGACTAATTAGAGGCAAAAGGTGCTGAAAGTCAGCAGAAATTGAAGGATAGTCGGGAGGAAGGGAGGTGCACAGAAAACAGGCGAGTTGGTTTGCTTGGCAGGAATAAATCGCTCAGTTTACCCACGTCGTAAACCCGATCGCAGCATTGCATAATTCTTATTGCGTCAACGTAGCTCGATGCATTCAGTGCGGTCTATTGTGCACAGGACGCTTAAATATCCTGTGTACCGCAAACTATGTCAATGTTTTATATATATAGCAGATATTTTTTCTATTTCACTCAAATGGCTTTCTTAAGAGTTAACAGATTTTTAAAATAATGTTTCCTCGGAACAGTTAAATTTCCAAAAGTATTAATAAATTTGGCGCTTGGAGGTGATGGTTTAAATATTGTCTATTGACTTTTCGGTCCGCTTAATTCATTCAGTTATTTCTGCTTAATGAAACGTTGTCGAGAAAAAACGGGATGTAAATTTTAACAAAAACAAGAAATACCATTGAGATGTAGTTAATGTCTTGCAATTAAATGTGGTTAGAGGATTTCTGAATTCTCTTTTAAAACCACTGCGAAAAAAATATTGGTTGAGAATTTTAAGTAGGAACTATGAGGTGAGCACTGGTATACGGAGATTTTATGGAAAAAGTATAGGAATAGAATGTTTAGTTTATACAGTAGTATTTTCAAAGAAGGAGATTGGCTAGATTTCTTCATCGTAGCAATTTAAATAACCTTTACGAAATATTTACATATTATGACAGTATGAAGCCATATGCATAATTTCTTAAGCGATATCGGTATCTGCTGCTAAGCTAAATTAGTAAATTCATTACTCGCGTTTTAGTGAAAATATGCCTACTATTCTTCAATACTTCTGGAACAAATAGGAAGGTTTTAGCATTCAATTATCTTTATTCATGGGGTGTTTTATGAGAATCAAAGAATAGTTTCTTATAAAGAAATAATCATCGAGAAACTGACGACAATAATCAAACCTTAAGAGAAATAGGTATGTGTAAGGATGAGACTAATTGATAAGATCCTCGTACTCTGTCCAGATAATGGAGTCATAGAGGATGTTTAAGAATTCTTGAAGCACGAAGGAACTGCTTTTGATGTAGTGAGACGCAAAAAATTCCCAGCATACAAGCTTCGAGTTGAAGGAGTCTACGATCAGAAATAAAAATTATTTCCTTTCTGTAACAGCGTTGAGACGCAATGCATCCAAGCGTAACATTAAGTTTTTTCTACCAAAGTTCAGCTGAAAGGAACTACGAGTACTTAATCAAAGATGAGTTTGAATGAGAAAGGCAGGAGAACGTGTTATATCATGGCAACAGTGAGTGCAAAAATATATCAAAAGGACTATTGTGCGTATTTATATATTTTTTTTGCTTATAATGTGCTGTAACAGTAGGTATTAGCGTAGTCATCCACTAATGTCAATTAAAATGAAACAATTTTATTGTGTAAATATCATCCGCCTTGACCAGGATTTGAACTCGGATCCCCGAGTCCGGCCGAGTGCTTTAGTCCGTTAACCTGTGGGTGTCCTTAGTAGCATCTAGGACACCTTTGCCAGCTTAACTGGCTGAAACAAGGATACGGGTTCGATCAAGATGGATTAAAATAACACTTTGAAATTGTTGTAATGTATAAGTGTATTAAAATGGGTAAATAAAAGAAGGGCAGGTGTAGATTGGAGGTATGGAAAGGCTGATAGAAACCTTTAAACGAGTCACTGTTTTTTTGAATGGAAAATTGAAGGTGAATTAGCAGGCAACCAGAGGGCAATGATCAGTATAATCTGTCATTACTGATGCTTTATAGCTCTGAATCGCTGTAGTTCTCAAATTCATGTGCAGCCTAGTGCGAACTTATTGTGTATTTAAGAAAATGCTGTGGATAAAAACTTCAATTGCCAAATCAACTTAAAATTAGCTTCATTTTTCCTAACACGAATTCATGGAATTATTTCTTAAGCAAATAGAAATGAGTGCAAACGCTGGTGGAATAAACAAATCAATATTTTTCGGTTAGTTGGATGAAACCTCTAACGATGGGAATTTTTAATTTTTCTCCATTCCATTTGTAATTTCCATGAATTTTAGATGAATACACTTTTGAATTGATAATGGGAATTGTTATTTTTATTCGCCTATTGTGCATTAAATTTGAGGGCACAGAAAATTTAAGCCTTGAATGGCTAAAAAGAAGAATCCTGCATCAAATCAATCTTTGAATTGACATCATTAATCATGATGGTGGTTGCTTACATAGACCTTACTGTGTTTACTTGAATGGTGGAAAAAACGCTGTGACGTGGGCTTGCTCTTTTTTACTTAAAACCCTATACTCGGAATAAATAAATAAATATTTAAAACATAATTGAGTTGAATGTTATACTTTACATCACCTATCTACCTGTGTTTTGAAAGTCAGAACCTAATTAACAAAAGAAGCTGAAGCATATTTCTTACTCAACGTTGCTGTATCGAGTACACTAGGACGGGTTCTGAGGCCATTTATCATTGAAATTCCTTGCGAAATTTGTGCAATTGGAATGTCAGTTTTACAAATGGTTTTTATGGCTAATTTCGTGACCAAAGCGTCGTATAGTATGCACTGCCGTCCGTTCTCACTAAGCGCGCCGCAAGCTCTAAGCGTTGCCGGTCACAAGGGGTATATAAGTATACCCCTTGTATTTAATTAATAATGATACTCGTTGTGCAAGGTTCTATTTAACCATAAACCTTCGTTCATACTTTTCCTGATAAAAACATATGTCAAAGTTATCGTAATATATCAATGATACCTTAAGGTTTAATAGGAGAAAGGACAAAATCCTCACGCAATAAATAATCTTCGACATACATCTGGTTATTTGGAACTTGGAGCCGTATTCTCGGAAAGCAGTGTTACCTTCGATTTATTGAATGATGGTTTAATCATGTAATTGCATTGTATTTAAAATATATGAATGTTCCATTTTGGCCGAAATAGTCATGCGTTTGTTCCATGATCATTCATTTAACAGTACTAACCAAACTTGTTCAAGTAATTAAATTTTTTTTTGCTTCGGCCCCTCCTTCGTCAACTCAAACCTCAGCCATTACAATAACAACACTTATTTATGCCGAGTGTTTCTGTTGGCAAAGCTGTGAAGCAAGTGAATATATTTTTTATGTATATTCCAGCTATATTCAGCAAAATAACTATTTACACAACTTTCAATTCTTCTCAAAGAAGGAAGTTTCTAAAATATTAGTTGATAGTACTGCCATCTATTTATTTAGTATTATAATATGTGTATGTACTTGGTTACTTTTTTACAACCTATGTAGACCACCATGATTGTGTGTTTGTAATCACTCTCAAAACACTCCTGTTTTCGGGACATTTACTCGTACTTTTATGAAACGTAAATACAAATGACAAATGATTAAAACTGCTCTTGCCAAAATATCCAACCTTCTAAATTTCTATTTCTCGTAATTCCGTACTTTTTGCAGCACAATCACCCAAAATAACAGTAAAATTGTAAATTTTTGGCTGCTCAAAAACATTTCTTGGCATTCATTTTCTCCCGTGCATAACGTATAGAAATGGGTTTAACTACGGAAATATCTTACCTCAATGATATTGATAAGTCACTTCGTTATCGTCAACCACCGTAGTCATCATATCAATACGTACGTATTTTCATATACTATCCATATTTTTCGTGTTAAAGCATGATTTTAGTCCTTTCGAGGGTATTAGCTTTACTTGCATTGAAACATAAATCTGCCATTCTCTTGATTTTATAACCACAATTTCATATATTGTTTTAATATTCGAAACTATTCTGCATCTTATCCATGAATATTTGCTACGAAAAGTTAACAAACTTACTTATTAAACTCCTGTAAAAATTACTTCCACGAGGTGTCTCTCCCAAACTGGATGTCCTTTGTTCATTACTTTTAATCCTCATCCGTAGATGGTACATATTCTCCTGGTGAACGTTACGCCATAGAAGTCTGTCTTATGAATGATTTGTGCTTAAACTCTCTTAGTTTTTTTTTTTTTAATTTAACCTAATTTACTACAGCGGGATGGGGAATGATTTATAGAAGAATAGAGAAAGAAATGCATTCTTCGAAGTGGTTCTTTGAATGGCGAAGCAAAATCCAATATTTGCAGTGATTTAAGGTAAATAATATTTTAGAAGCATATGAATGATCGATTTTTCTTAGATGAAGCTTATTTTAATGAACATTTTAACGGTTATCTTGAAACCGCGCTCTTCACATTCTGCGTAAATTTTAACCGAAAAAACGCTAGTAAGGTTGTTTAGGTAGGAGGAAAGTAATGATACTTAATCAGGGGAAAAAAAGGTAAAGAGGATGAATGAAAGGAGACGGACAGAGAGGTGACTAAATGTGCTAGGTTTTCTTAATGTAAATTTTTATTTAACGATTCCCTCACTACAGGGTTGAATGTATCACATATCAACTTCATGAGGCATTGTATGAAGATTAGTCCGTAGGATAAAAGTGCAATGAGTTTTTCAAAAGGTATGCAGACTAAATCATGCCTCAAAGTAAGAGTCAATTACAGTAGGTTTTCAAATTCTTAATCGGTAAGTGATTTTCGTGCATAGGATAAAATTTTTATGGAATAGTTGTGTTAGACAGTTAATATACAGAATGATTGCAATGATTTTAAGAGTAAATATATACTTACATCCTGCAAGCTGTAGGAAGGGTGTGTTGCATAGGATGACTACGAACCTTTGGATTTGATGATTTAGACAATGATTACCTTACACAGTGATTATCTGCCCTTATATATATGATGGACATTTCTTCCCTCTCGTATCCTCCTCTTGTCCCTGGCTCACTTTTTAGGTTTTGTCATTCGTATTTTACTTTGAAAACTGTCGTCATTAGGCCAACGGATGTAAAATAATATCCAATAAGGCTATCAATTAAATTTTTCTGGGACTTGTTCTTCTCCTATTCTTCGAAGATTCTCTTCATTCGCCATTCCATTAGTTACTTTGTAACTAACAAGTATTCTGCAGCATTAAATTTTCTATGCTTTTAATCTCTTCTTTCCTATAAAAAGAGACGTTTCAGGCGTGATATGGTGGAATATCATTATTAATTAAAATTGGCAACGTTCCACAAAAATAAATTGTATTAATAAGACCGGTTTCAATGTAACTACATCATCTTCTGGTAACAGATATTTCTCATTGTCTACAATATATGCTGAAATGCAAGTGAGGGGAGGGGCCAATTTTAATTAATAATAACTCTTCTTTCCTACTGACGTGATTGTCCAAGCGTCATTACCCTATGAAAGAATACTCCGAAATGATTCTATGTTTATATCAAGTTCTTCTAGCATACTTCCGGAATTTTTCTGCTAACCTTCCGTAGATTTCTTCTAGAAGAATGTAGTGTATTTAATGTAAAATGAAGATGAGGGCGATCAACAGATGCCCTCTTTAGCGTAGGGAACTCGTATATTCTGTAACAAATGTCTTGCAGAAATTCGTTGAAAGCAAGCTAGTACATCCTTTCAGGAATCGATCAAAACTTCTCCTTCAAAGAAATACTACCAATAATTAAAACCGTGAATAAGGAAATTACTTCACAGGGAGGACAGTTAAAGACGATCAACAGATTATGAGAATATATACCGACAAGGGCTCACCATGGGAAACATCGAATAAAAACCTTCTGTCGTCCTCTTTCAAATTTCTAATTTTCAATGATGTCGGGAATGCACTTCGCAAAAGCAAAAATTAGGCCCCTAAACTTAGTAAATGGTGTGATAGTGGGATCACTCCCATGTTACCGCGCATTTAAATTTCGAGCAGTGATTCACGAGTGGGAGACGTTCGCACGACGGCAAAGGGATGAAATTTTAAGCCCCATCTCGTGGCTGGTGTTTCCCTACATTATCCAACTAAATTCCTGCGTCTGCCTCCCTGGCGCCACCTAACTACCCCCAAATGGAGAGCGAGTCGGTGGGAAAGTTTTCTTTTTTTATACACGTGCGCAAGCGGCATTTCAACTCTTCTCGCTACGCGCGCTTTCGGCGCTCCCTTTCGAATTAAGGACCCCCATGTATTCACCCTTCCCCCACGGAGCATTTCCCCTGCATTCTATTACTAACTAGGATCCCGAAGCCGTCAAGGTGTTGGAATTAGGGTGTCTCAATTCCATGGGAGACTGGGCAGGTGTGCTCGCTCTTGTGTATCAGTCTGCTGGAAAGTGTGGGGTGGGGGAGACAATCGAGAAGGGCGGGAGGTTCTGGGAGAACTATGTTGGGAAGAAATGTCGTGGCCGGCGAATGATGGGGAAGAGGACGGGGATGGGGGGATGAGAGTGCTTTGAGAAGGGATATCGGTGCGGCGCAGCGTCGTGAGAGGGAGACTGGGGACAGCTGGACATGATAAAAGAGAGGAAAAGGGGACGCGGTGGAAAAATTTCGGCTTATATTTTAAGGAGTAAAATGCATGAGAATAGCACTGCTCAAAAGAATGTGGAAGCATGTGGAGAGAAAGCGAAACGTGGAGGCGAAACTTGGTGGGGATTGGTAGTTTTGAGCTAGGATATCATGAAATCGAGTCTAGACTTGAAAAAGAAGAATTCATCTTTATCGCTCGTGCAGGATACAAGGAAAAAGTAATTATTGAAGGTAATAAATGATAGCTAACTTCATAGACATCTATCTATGCGTGAGCATCAGGTTCATACGATCTACGTGTGTGTACAGTTAGGTTTTCTCCTCTCCTTTTAAAATGCCTTCACTATTCTTTTTATTTAAGCTGAGGTTATCGGTTTGAACTATTAATTAAAGACTACGAGGGATGTCCAGAAAGTAATGTCCGTTAGGCTACAGACGCCATAATAGATACAAAAAGTTATTATTCACTTTTTAAAGAATTCGAATGTCATAAAATGCCAGTTTTTACGAAATTTTTCGCCAAATTTCTGGAACAGTCCATTGTTCACCACATACTGATGACCAGTTCTTAAAAATCAGGGATATTTCTCTGTTCACTCTTAAATGAACGACACCACTGACGCACATTACTGTCACTCATCACTTAGTTCACAGAACAAATTTCCTGATGAATGTCAGCAGCTCATAAGTTTATTGCAAGTAAAAACCTTATCAAAAAATGAATCTTACATTTGGCGGGATTCCCAAATATTTTTTTTCATTTTGACTCGCTACTGTAAATAAACGATAAGTGTAGGTCTTCCAAACACTACAGATTGAGGCGTACTGATTAAGTGAGTGCCAATACAGCTAACATCCGGTTCCCCCACTGCTTCGCTCGCTACACGCAATCGAAGGTACCTTTCTGGCCAACTCTCGTAATTATATTTTTAAGTAATTATCAGGTATCTTTTAATTCTATCTAACCACCAAAATGGTTTGAAATTTATATTATATTCTCCTTAATAAACTATTTTTTAAATAAAATCTCCGTTCAAACACGTTGAATTACTTTTTATATGTACCTTGATAACTTTTCAGCGTTTTTCGTGTACTCCTAGCACTATTATCCTTCATTACTTCTGATCTTTGTTTATTTGTTATTGCTGTCATCCTTCTAAAAACAGAGAATATCAATAGAGTGGATCTCACCAACAGCCATATCCAAAAATGAAATCGGGTAAATTAACCCGTCCCAACCCATACGCTCACTATAATTAATAAGTTCATCAGGAAAATTTGGGCAGCAGTGCATCTAAAAGATATATTTCATTTTCTTGTATGATATTCTAACGAGTGTACATATTGAAATTTATTAAACATTAATAAAATGTATGATAATATCATAATATTTCGTAAGATTGACAGGGGGCAATGATATCTCTCTTATATTCGTAGAGTCAGCAAAATCTTATTAAATTGCCCACTGTTATTTCTTATTTTTTTAGTAGTGTAGAAATATACTTGTTGCCTTAAGAGGGCCTGATGAAAACCTTGCTTACTATATTTCGTATGGATGGAACTGAGAAATAACTCTATTCCAATTGAGTCACCGGTGAAGGTTGAACGTTCATCAATTTCCATTGATTGAATTATATCCCTTTACTATGATTTATTGTCTTCATATGCAGAATTTCTTATTCCCCTCCGACTTCATTCCGTTCATCCCTGTTTTTTCTAATAGATCACATTACTCTAATTTATCATTAGAGCATCTCTTGATTGGCACTCCTGTGGCTTCTCTGTCCTGTATGTTATTTTCATGCACATATTTCTTCCTCTCATTTGGCATGCTCATTCATCTAATTTTTTTTATAATTCTCCATTCGATTATGGGTGGCCCTCAATACAAATCTAAAATCCTTGTTTTAATTTTTAACTCTTGTCTCTTGTTGTTTTCCTTGCCTTTTTTGGAAAATGGTCATTTATCGTTTTTATTTTTTTTGTTTTATTGGTGCTAATATTTTAATGGAGAAAGTCATGAAAGGTCGGATGATTGCTTTATATATTCTTACTTATGTTTCAATGCGTAGGTATTTTACGAGAAAAACAAAATTTGCACTTTTCCACAGATTTATGTGTAACGTACAACGCGTTTCAGTTCACCAAGCCATCTTCAGGTCTTAGACTAGACTGGATTGTACCTGTAGATGGTTTGATGAACTGAAATTCTTTGTACGTTACAAATAAATCTGTGGAAAAGTGCACAATTTGTTTTGCTCATATTGACGAACTTCCACTACATCTCACCTGAATCTGTTGAATATACGCAGGCATTTTTTTCAAACTAACTCTTTTAGACGTCGCCAAGCTATTTTCGCTTTTTAAGTTCATCTGTTATCTCCCAATTTGTGCTGATGGCGAGTTAGCTCTAGTTTATTTTAAATATTACTGCGCCCATGTAATGTTTATGTTTATTTAGTTTTTGAAAATGGAATTAGACGAGGAGACTTTCTGAGTCTGCTATTATTAAATGTAATAATGGATAACGCACTGAAAGGTAATGTCTAACAGGATACAGAGTGTGAGGAAGTAATATAAATATCCTATGATATGCAAATGATGCGCTGCTGGGTGGCGCTTGTGAAGAGCCTTGCATAGATTCATTGGTGTAGGAAAAACTTGGAATGTAGAAATATCATCATCATTCAGAAACATGTTAGAAGGAAGAAATCTGATGTGAACCGCAACTAAATAAGATTTCAATTTTTTTTTCAATCGATTTTCTCTTGGCCAGGAAGTTGATTGAAAAGAATGGATAATCTTCATCCGGCGAAATCGTGTCCCCGTTTTCAATCCAAACTCGTAAGCCTTTAAATTTATTTGCGGAGATTTTGATTTATTTTTATCAATATACGCCTCCGATAGTTTCCGCGAATTGGTTGTTATTTCATCTCGTGATGCGTGGTGGAGATTACTGGAAACCCTCCATTAGCAAGGTGGAAACCCCTTAGGTACACACATCGACTACACATCGAATACGTTCATATCTATCAGTTTAAGTAAACACCAATGCACTCAATACTGCTGCCTATCATATTTTTCCTACGCTGGCGGGCGTGTAAGAAAGCGAGGGGCGTGGACAGATGTCGGGTGGATTTTTCGTTAGCTATCCCGCCATTCAGTGCCCTCGGGCTCATCTTATGGATTGGTGGAAAAATGTCTTGAGGCTTGAATGGCAATCGGGTTAGTAATTTCTCCGTGCAAGAGGGGAGAGTTTCCTTATGGGGAGGAGCATAGAAGTTCAAAGAGGTCTTGAGTTGTTCACATATCGCCGGATAGGTACTTTCCGTCAAGCTGGGTATCGAACATTAGGGCAAACATAGGGGAATACTTGCCTGATATCATTTTTCTCCTCGCCAATTCTTTCATTTTATCGCCTGATCCAATTTATTTCTTCAGATTCCAACAAGGAAATGTTGCCGGGTATACAGTTGAATCATGGAAAGGAGTTCATTTTAGGGCAGTTTTCAGCTGAAGTTGAAAATTTTTCATCGCAATCTATACTCCGGTGATACATGTACATATTTTATAATAAGTTGAGTTTCAGAAACTGCATGTACATTTTATAAATTTTGGTAAACATCAAATGACGCTTTCAGATAAATTACAAGCCTAAAAAATTGCAAAACAATAATATAAGTCCTATTTAGATTGAAAACTACTGCAACAAATTTATTACGATATATCAATAAAAATGATCGAAATAATACCTTTTAGGGTTTTTCTAGGAAATTGTAAGTAATTTGTCAAATATCGTGTAAAGATTCATTAGAACTCTCGAAAAAAAATAATCCTCCGAGGCGTCCTTTTGTCCATGTAGGAGATGATTATTATTATCATTAGATATTAATTACACTTTGCACAAATCAATTACTTCAGAATATTTTTTTTCTAGGAATCATCATTATGAGAGAAAAGCGGAGGAAAACAATGCGTAATGGAATCTTTTATCACCATCCATAATAATACGTTATGCCAATGAAAATTCGTAAAAATAAACTCCAGTTTATTCAAGCTCCACACGCTGCGATGAATATTTTGTGGAAATTTGACAGTTTAGGAGTACTCGTCTGGAAAAAAATAAAACTCAGGTTTGCTTCTTTTATGCCAATTACGTGAAATAATTGGCAAGATCGAATTTCCCCGTCGAGATACCTAAATTTGAGTCCTCGTATTTGGCTTCGCCGTCAAGGACCTGGATTGACGAGGCATGGACTGCCATAAAGGGGCGCGCACATCACCTTAACGTGCACTCTCCCATCTATGCGACTCCCCCATCTTTCTCACGCTATCTCATACACGGAAATCGCCTTGAAGGGGTGGGAAGAATTCGAAAAACTTCGCCTCCTTTAATCCAGTCCCTTTCCGCCTTTTTCCCTCCTTTATCTCATTCCGCACCTTACTATTTTTTCCCGCCCTTTTGCTGCTCCCCTCACCCTAATCACCTTCTCCCGCACACGACTGTCAACTGTCATAGACCCCTAGATGACGAATCCTGAAAGCGACGCCATTCCGACGGGCCCTCCCGAACGACGCCCGTGTCCTGAGTGGTCGATGGTGCTGCTGCAGCTTGTCCCCACGGCGGAGGATAAAGGAAGCGCCTTCCCTTCCTTTCCGGATCCTTCTGCCATCGGCAGCTCCCGAGAAGGCGCTGAACTTTCTGCCTTCTTTTGCTCGATTCTCTTCCTTCTCTCATAGCCCCTCGAGCGCACATTTTATTCGCGTACTCCGGTTGAGTAGGTAAGGTAAATATTTATGGATAGCGCGAGAAATGGTTGAGTGAAAGAAATGCGGAGGGCGTAAGGTTTTTTTTTGTATTGGTAAGGTTTTTCTGTTTATGTTGAATCCTAAGTGCTTTGGGAAAGCGACTGTATACATCTGTTTAAACTTACACATCTTAAAATACCATACAATGCTGAGGTACTTACATTGAAGACGCACAAATGGGAATTCCGCCACATCTTTTTCTGTGCATTGTAAGTTTCACACCATCATGCTATATAGCACCATGGAACGCGAGTTGTTGATTTTTGTTACCACTATCTCATGCGTGAATAGAAACTTCGCTAAGCTTCATTTTATAAAAATACACACATACTTAGTCGGTCGCGGTTTTCCAGGGGGTAAAGTGTAGAATGGAGGGTCCCGGGTTCGATTCCCGGGCACCTGCAGCCCCACCCAAGCTATGTGATTTTTCGGGTACCAGATCTTCTTGGGAAAAACATAACCGACAAAGGGAATGGAACTGGCCCCCCTACCCTGATTTGTGAATTTTACACGTCATCGGGTTTAGTACTGGGTGAACCTGCCTTACTAAACCGACCTTCGGGTTGATAACTTTTTTTGCTTATATATATATGTGTGTATATATATATATATATATGTGTGTGTGTGTGTGTGTATATGCATTTATGTATATATATTTTTTCTATATATATGTATGTACATACTAATATGCTCTCACACATAAACTTAAGCTCAAAACTCTCAAGGGGATATACATTTTGATCCTGGAATTTTGCTGAGACCCTGGTCTGAACCTTGTCCATTAGTAGGTGTCGAGTTCTTCTTTCCTTCCCGTTGACCTCAACCCCTGCCGATCACACCCAAAACCCACGTTCTTCACCATTCTCTCCTTTGCAGTTGCTCTCTCCTCCTGTATATGAAGCGTATTCTTTTTTCTTTTCGTTAAAAGGTGGTTGTGTCACTAAAATATTCAAAAAACCAATTGATACACGCATACACATTAGGTTGTGTATGGTGAGTATTCAAAATTTACATGGTGCGGCGAATGGCGAACAGCTTCTTAAGCGATTTTTATTTTCCCCTGGGGAACTCCAACTTAAACAGGTCCCCTGAAACTAAATAAATATTTTTCATTTGACCCTATACTAGCGCAGTTACGGAGCCATTGTGTTCTATAGAAAAAAATGTTTCCTGTGTCGAATTCAAACGACGTAGACTCATTAAAACGTCAGCCACAGTTTTCACTTGGGGATGTGGGATGACTTCCTTCACTTCACCTGCTGCCTCCTCCACATCCTCCGTCTCTAAAAGCATCTCCCCCGCCACCCACTTCACGCACGCGGGAAGGAGTTGAGCCGGACAGTTAGATAAAGAGTGCGGTGGTTGGCATGCACCGCACAGGGTGGGGAGGGAGGCTGGAGCCGTGTGCTCATTGGCCGGGATGATGGATGATCCAACGGCGGGCAACGAGCTGGTCTCGCCCCATGAGGAACACGGGAGTAATCATTTCAGTTGTAAGGGGCGAAAGTGGTTGGCGGGAGCGGGTGTAGTTTGAAGGGGGGTTCTGGGAAGGGTGCCGGCGGGGGGGGGGAGGAGTTAGGTGGGGGGGTGTACACACCCCTCATCCACGCGGCTCGCGCACGCGACCCCCCCCCAAAATAAAATGGCTTTTTTTCTCGACTCAACGTCGCAGCGACGTTAATGAGATCTTTGACTCCGTGGCCCTCACTAATTTATTCTTTTTCTCTTTTTCAATCTGACCCTGTTTCATGGCCGTGCGGTCCGTTTCACCTCTTCACCCTTATTCCCCCGTTCCGTAGCCCTCCCTCCTCTTTTCCTGGGGTCCGTACCTTCGACACACGCACGCACAAATGCGCGCGTTCCGTCCATCTCTTGACTCCGTCTCGCACTTCCTATTTGGAATAAAAGGATTGGTGCAAATGACTCCGGCATCCGCGCGCCAACTACGGCAGCGACACGAAATTAAGTTTCATCCCTTCGCTCCCTAGCACAGTGGTTATTTCCAATTGCGGTCCAGACGTGTTTTAAATGTCTGTACAATAGATATAACAAAGAAATATCTTAAGCCCACATTAGATCAACTAACATACCGTAGCATCGATTTCATCACTGAAGCATTATGAAAGACTTTTAATGGCTAAAACAGCGATGAAATGATTACTTTTGTTTTTCAGGCGTTAGTAATTAATTATAAGATTAGCCTTACGAGTAGTACTTTGAATTCACATCAGGATGTTATTTTATATTTCCGCAGTATTTTAAAGAATAATGGGACAAAACCGAAGGTTCAATCTTTGTACATTGTTAAGATTCATGTGTATTATTATATCGTTCGTACGTGATATTTTTAGGCCAAAAAAGGATCATGGATGAAACTTAATTTGAAATCAGAGATTCAAGTAAGATTTATGCTCATAGGTCATGGCACGAATGTATAATTACTTTCAGTATTCGTAACTACATATTGTATTGGTATATACATATTGTATTCGATTTCTTCCAACGAGCTCAGGATGAACACTTTGGGAAATTAGGACAGTTTTCTTTAGTTATTAACTAATTTCTGCACATATTGGCTACTAAAATAAACTGAATTCTGCTTAATAGTCATTTGTAAGGCGAAAATCGTAAATTACGATACCACCTGGTAATGACATTGCAACCTTGATTGATGTCACCGGTAATTATTGGCGGAGACGAATGTACAACTGATTTGTGTTATCGGATGTAGGTGGTAATTAACAGTCGGTAGATTGCCAATGAGTGTACCGAAATTCATTGTGGACACTACGTCTAAAAGGGAACACTAAGATATTCTAATGTTAACAACCTGTCTAACATGCAGAATTGAACACGAATTCATCTCCGGCCGATTGCCAGTCTCGAATTAGGAGCCATGTATATTGCTAAGCATCACCGCTTATGAATACCGCCCTTAGCCTCCAGACATGGAACTCGTTGCGGGAACCTCTACAATGGACGTCGAACCAGTCGGAATAACCCGCCCATGATTCCTGCCCCTGGTCAGGAGAATGCAAATTTTAGGTTGAACTCGGTCATTTTCTCCATCCCACGCAGTTATGAAATTTATTTTATTTTACGTGCATGAGTTATCAGTGAAAGGCCAGGCGAGCAATGCTTGGAGGAGAATTTTCATACGCTTCGTCAGACGAGATGAGTCTACAGGGAAACAGATTGTCATTCCCACGTCTCCCAATTTCATTACCTATCCATTTGTTGCTTCAGCTGCTCGTGGCCATCTGCCGGCGTTCATTGGAATAGCATGACTCATTGCTAATGCCTACGCATGATAGGCTCCTGTATTAGGGAATTGATGAGAGCTGCCACCAAATTACTTGCAGATTGCGGCATCTCAGTCCAAGTTGTATTAAAACCTGAATATCATTGTAGTTTTTTGAACCCTCGAGTCGTCCAGTGAAAATTACTTACTTTCAAACGTTAAGCCAGGGTCGTTATTGAGGGACGTGGTCAAGTTCGATGATTTATTCCGGCACAAAATTTAACACTTCGTAAAATGGAATCTGTTTTCACTAGCATTATTACGATTGCTCGTCGTGTGTGCGAATAATGTAGAGTTCAGAGCTGTTTCATTTTTCTACTTAAAGTTTATGGCAACATTTGTATAGGAAAGCGGACAGAAATTTGATCGTAAGAATTTGACTTTGTACCTTAAGTACCTATGTGAGCGTACTCGAATGATGGTGTATGAATTAATTGCTTGGGCTCTGTTCTTGGGAGGAGAGAATCTCTAAACAGTAATCTCAAAATAATATTCTTAGCATATTATTGCCCTTATAAACAATGCCGTGTGCGAATGAATCCCTTTGGCGATGGAAAAGCTGTAGGTTGAACTAGTGAAAAACATGTTTTTTTTGTGCAATTTAACATTTACAAAGCCTGCCCTATGACATGAACGCTTTTCCTACGCAGCCTTTCATAAAAAAGACGGAAGTTGGTTTAGTAGAGGGGTATAAAAACAACATTTTTTTTGCAAAAATATTCTCTATTTATGAATTCTATGGTTTTATGCTCAAATTGATGGCACTTCATGATGAAAGTGGATAATAATATAATATTATTCACTTATAATCATTATTTGGTTTTGTAAACCCTATTATTTCAATGATTTAACTAGTATATTGATCGAATGATTCCTTGACAATAGCGCCAAAATTTTCGATCTACGTACCGAATCGTTTTTAAAAGTGAACGACACTTTGGATACAATTTCTGCTTTTTATTGATAAAACATATTCCGCATCCCCATTTGCGTCTCACATAAGGTTTTTAAAAATAATCGGTATACTATATTCTATATTTTATTATTTATAAATTTCAATGCCCAATATTCAGAAACTGTTCGGGTTTCGTATTTGGCTGATACTATCCTGCTCGTAATTAATCACACAGAAAAGGCAAGTCAATCCATTATACTTATTTTTTGGAAAAAAGAAGTCGGAAGAATTCATAATTTCAAACTAAGCTTGGTTTTGATGGATGATTGAGTTTTACGGCAATACTGACAATAGGTTTTGTTGATAATTTTTAGGAAAGAATAAACTGAGGACTGAAAGGAGAGGAATAGCTTGAGGAAGAAAAATAAGAGTTTGGAGTTTGATGGCGATGAATGGGTTTATATGTTCCTTCGTCCAACACAGCATTCATTTTCGCTCAAATGCATTCAATTGTTTTGTTTGGTATCGATCACTCGATTCCGGCCGTTACACCTACTCCACTTTCCGGGATGTTCTTCCTCTCTAAAATGCGCTCCAGATTTTCTTTTTATCCTTACTAACTTCCCCGTTCCAAACTCTTCCTGGCGTAACTTTCAAACCCATTCTTCCTCTTCACTCTTCTTTCCCCTCCTATCTCAGCACCCATTCTATTCGATCCCTCCGAATCCTCTCGAGTTTCTGTCGCTCACCACTCTCCCCCGTCTATTCCCTCCCATTACGATGGACGACGAAATGGTTCACCGCCTTATTATTATCTCATATCTGTTGTATTCAGCGAATATTTTTCTTAGCTACTAGGAAGAAATCCTATGTACCAGTTACATCACATCCTCATTTTACTTATTTTAGATACGATGGGCATACAATTAGTTCCCGAATCCAAGTAGATATGCTCGATAATCGATATGTATTTTCCAAATGAAATCACTACTGTACCTAGCGATGGAAGAATAGGGTCCAAGTGAAAGCTCTGAAAATTTGAAAAATTTAACTGCATTATATATGTATTTGGCAAACTCGATTACTTAGGAATTCGTAACATGCTAGCGGTTGATTTTCATTACAAGAAATTGGGAAGTAGTTTCGTTTTCCTTACTGTTAGAGGAGCTATTCTGGGAATCACTCAAAGAGCGAAGATTAAATAGATTAAATTACAGATTAAATCTCTTGTATAATTTGGAAGAATTTCTCTTTTTCAGTGATGTTAAAAATATTTATTGCTCCCATCGTACTACCATAGGAGAGATCATGCCAATAAAATTAGAGAGATTAAACTTAGAACGGATAGATTTAAGATTTCATTTTTTCCGCAAAAGATAATGGACCAAAATAACATAGTTCGACCGCGGTAGGGTCATATTCGGGTCAAAATTTTTTCTGGTGTGCATTGACCATCTTCCACAATTCCGAGTGGTGGTTTTTAGGGTACTAAGATATCTAAATTTAAAAAAAAACACAGTAATGAACCCGAAGGTTGGCTTGGTAGGTGGTTGTAGAGTTCATCCGTTTCTAAGCCAGACGGCGTGCGAAATTCACACATCGGGGTAGGGGGCCAGTTCCTTTCTTTGCATGAATACATCAATGCTCAAAACATGGTAGAGAGAATTAGGTGCGAGAAATTCAGATGTATCAGATGAATTGATAATTGAAAAGATAATACTTTGTATCATAGTTTTGATGAGTTTTTTCTAAATGCCCTCAAAGGACATCCCTGTCATCAGTTACCTCCTACGTGTGAAAACTTCCATACCTGACGCATATTTACTTCGTACGCCTGTATTGCGTCAACAAACTGAGACCGTTACGGTTAAAAAAAATTGGAAAATTAATTTCAGTGGACAGGTAGAGGGAAATAGCAATCACCAAAAAAGTTCTTAATTCTGTATGAAACTTTGACACATTTCAATATGGAAATGGATTCCATATGTTGCATTCCACCAGATATATATATATATATATATATATATATATATATATATATATATATATATATATATATATATATATATAGGTAATATACCAGGAAACTAATTCATACTTTCCAGCCTTTTTGTGTAATCACTATTACTACTGACTATTAAACTTATTTTGTAAGTTTTTTTGGAATAAAATGTATTTCAAAAATCCATTACACACATAATTGGAGGAATCTGAATTTTTTTAAGTAAAATATTATCAAGAAACGGTGTAGGTTACGGCTCTACTAAATTTTCATCTGCATTTCTTTGTGCTTTCTACTTGCCTTCTTACTGTCTTAAAACCCAGTCCCTCTGCTCAGCTTATTTGAAATTTCCCCCTGTATCTCGATCGTTGAGATTCCCGGAACGTCTCAGCCTTACTTACTAATGCTACTATTCATCGGGTTACCTTTCCTTTCCCGTTCTTCTGCTGCCAAAGTTATTATTCTCTAAATGACTTGACTAATACATTCTTCTTTTTTCCGAATCCTGCTTTGATAAATGAACTGCTCCACCTGATTTACCTTACCTTACAATCTTCCATCTACCAAGGAATTGATACCTCTTTCACAATGAAATTATAGACTCTTCTAACACGAAACGTTAAGACTGACTAAGATTTTGCATTACGTCAAACTAGAAATGGCAATTGCTTTTCATTATAATGTGTCAAATTTCGTTCCATGTATTTCATTTCTTCCGTTTCCACCTCGATGCATTTCTTCGAACTGAGCTCGTATTTATCTACTCTATATTTATATATCTGCCTAATGTTTGTAAACTTATTTTTGGGCACTTTAAGATTTACATAGCATTCTTCCATATGAAGAACCTCTTTATTTTGATTTTTTGTGATCAAACTTCACCTCCGATATGAGTATATATCTTCCGTTGGAACTGTGATGTAGTCAAGAGTAACTACAATCGTTGGCTTGAATTTGATGAATAGAAAATTGAAGAAATAATGCTCAATACCATAGTTTTGATGAGTATTTTCTTAACATCCTTACTCGAATTCCCAGTCATATATCACCTCCTTCTTGTGAGTACTTTCATGTCTAACTATTTCACGTCAATAAATCGATTGCCATGGTTTCTTAGGTGTAATCCCTTCCCATGCTCTCTTTTTGCATTTCCTTAGCAAAATCATCAAAAATTACCGTCTATAACGGGAAAACCTGTCTTAATCCGTATACATATATGTGCGTTAAGTTTTTTTCTTTCGACTTCCCCATTTGACTCGAACAGTCTGAGGCCTTCCCTCGCGTTCCCCATCGCACATCTCCCTTCCGCTCCACTCTCAGCACGCTTTTCCCTTTCTCATTTAATGACCGCGCGTTTGGATTTGAGATGTTGCCTGGAGCGTTGAGGGGGTGGACGAGGGAACAAACTACGTGAGTTTGGGGAGGAGGAAGAGGAGCAGGCGAGGGAGACTGAGTGCGGAGCCGGATCATATCATTATGCGACCATTTAAGGGTTTGTTTCCTACGCGCATTCCTTTTCCCCCTGCCACTCGACACAGTTCACCCTCGGTGAAACCCACCCCTCTAATCTCCCTCACACAGCGTTCTTCCATTGCGCTTCCCGGCGCCATCATCCTCCTCTCGTTCCCGCCACTACCCTCTCCCTGTCACCCCTTGCCACCCTCCACCCCGTAGCATGGCTCTTCAAATTCGCCCCTCTTGACAGGAAGGAGAGCGGATACTGAATATCCAACTCCCTTCCCTCCTATCGATTTAAGTCCCGCTCACCGTGTTCATCGTCTCCTGCTTGCCCGAGTTTCTTCGTCCTTTCTCCGCTTCCCTCTAATTTAGCGCACTCCAACCGCGTTCCTCGCAACCTCCTTTGCATCTACAATATACCCTGCCATTAATTGCGTAAAATACGAAAGGCAGTAGTGTTTTCAGTATCAAATAAAGGAGCATGAGGTGGGAAATGTTGTCATTATAAATTTTGCGATGCCATTTAACGTGGTCCCTGTCGTAATAGCGAATAGTAGGATGAAGATACGTGTTTTAAAATCAGTTAGGGAATCAGTTTCTCGTCTCTCATACGGAAGATGTAATCCATCGGATGTAGATTGGATTTTGATAATGTTCTCAAAGTCAAGAGTAGCTTTGATTGTTCCCCGTACTCTGCAAAATGGTTTGACGGAGAAGATGGACGTGATCTCATACTAATTTTGCAAATGGCTTTGTAGAATCCTTGAAACTTAGCGGATAGCTTTGGGTTTGATATAATTTTATAAGGATTCATTTAGATGGTCATTGATACTAACATCACTTTGTGAATATTGTCACGTTATCGTGCATTAGCACCTCTGGTTTTTTTTATTTTATCAAAATAACTTTCCTTTGGTTAATGATTGAATGCCTCTTGAAAAATTGAACTTCCATCTTTCTCTTTCGTGTACTCGCGACGAAAAGTTGCGATTGGCGAAGAAATGACAGTAAAATGTCATTTTTCCAATTTTATTCCATATGTTCAATTTTTCCCGTTCCCATCTCGACGCATTTGTTCAAACAAATCTAATCGCAATTTTTTCACTATCACGAAATTATATTTATCAATATTTTTATCTCGACTCTACCACATGCCTGAATTCCTTCTTACACCCCTCGTTGGGTCTCTGTTAATCATTTTCGGTCTGCTTTCTTTCATTTTTCTCTTTTCCTTTCTCTCAAAATGACTTCCGCTTCATCAAATATTACATTTTGTTGTCCATTCTCACCGATATCCGTCAGGCAGTGGCGTCGGCGTTGCCCGTTCGTTTTACTCACCCAACGGCTCTGAAAAACTGGCCTGGTTTTATCCATTTTTGTGGAAATCCACGCTCATCAAGCTTTTCGTCATTACATTAGGAAGTCATGATTTCAACATGGCAGAACAGTTTTGAGGCAATAAGAAGAAATGACATCATAGAAGTAGTACTTCATCTCGTATTCACGCTTTCCCTTTTAGTTTTACATTAGTATTTTCTTACTGTGACAAATAGAATTACACCTCCCCCCTTACATTCCCTATGCGCGTGGCTACTCAAAAAATGTTTTCCTCTGTGCTCCAACAAATATTTTCAAATATGTCTTTTGATTTATTAAAGAACCATCATATTGTTTTACGAACTATCGAAAAATGCCCAATTGGGTAATTCCTTTATTAAATTAAAACTGAATTATTTTATAAAGTACATATCGTTTAGTAAAACCTCATAATTATTAATAATTAAATTTTTATGAGATATTTTGATAATGTAACCTCGTGATTACTAAAACGAGTTGAAACCTATATTTTCGTTTGCGTCAGGTGGCCTCCTGAAAAAGTTATCCCCCATTGGTGAGGGCAATGATTGGAAATGATAATGTTAATTCCCTTTCAGCCACCACGCAGAAACAGTTTCTACTTGAGTATATACCGAGGTATTCTATTCTTCATTTTGACTGCCCTTATTTCTATCTGTCGAAAATATTTGATAAGTCCTCCTTTTCTAAAAAAGAGATACTGTTGGTTGTCTACCCCTCCGCTGTATATTACACTATAACTATCATTCCAGTAATCCCCGCTATTCGTGCGTCTCACCTCTCTTAGACCTAAAACAACCGTGGTTCCCCTCTCCATCTCTCACTTTGTAATTTTTAATTGTCCAGCCCTAAAAATTGTTATAGCATTACAAATGACTATTCCAACTAGTTCGATCCCCTTTGACACTCTCTTGTTTGTTTTGTGAGGATTTAGTGAGATGGCGACCCCGGAAGCCTTTTCTCTCCCGCTGCCGGGCACGGCATATGGCCGATTAGGCTTAGTACCGTAGGTGCTAAGACTCATTTCAATTATATATTCATTCTAACAGTCTTCGAATTGGTGATTTAGGTGGTTTTCCGTTGCCTTCCTTAATTTGACACCATCACTCATTGGACCTTAGCAACCGCCTCGCTGAAGAATAGACGCTTGGTTGACGGCCTTTCGTCTGATTCCTAACCTTTTACCTACCCGGCTTGGTTGGTCGTTATCGTTAAATATCGTTACTTCTGCCAGAATAGCTCTAAGGGCCATCAGAGTACACAAATCATTCCACCATGCCATGACTGTAGTCCATGCGGAGGGTCTGTGCACACATGCGCATAGGTATCATGCAATAATTGCATTGTGTGAAGAAATTACACGTATGATATTATACATTTTAAGTTAATTTTTATATGAGTTAGGATTTTAATATTACAATGTATCTTGAAAAGAAACAACACATATTTGAATCTGTTGGTAACGATGTTTTTGTACCTTATTTATCTGAGCGGTTGACCATACTTACACATATAATTTGTTGTCATAATAACCGCATCCAAGTTGCAAGAAAGCTCAGATGTTCTGTACCTTTGTTAAAATCTTAGTCTTCGCTGCTTTCCCACTTCGTACCACTCACTTTTACTCCATTAAATCATGCAGTCCCTCAATATTTTCTCTCATGATTCTTTAAATGAAGGTGCCGTCTGCATATAATCCAAAATTGCTATTAACGTGGGAACCTAGGTCTTTAATAAATATCAAGAAGAGATTCAACCCTAAAGCACATCCCGGCGACACTTCTGAAGTTACTTCTACCTGAAATGAACTCAGCCCCGTCGACCGCTACATTTTATTTGCCATTGGGGGATGCCTAATCTAATTGGTCATTTTCCAGTTAGCTCTGTCATTCTCAAATCATAGTGTAATTTTTCTTTCTCATTGAAATCGCCCGCCACCCCTTTATTTACTTTTCGTTATCTGTTTTGAAATGCTCATTAATTTCTTGCTTTCATTTTATTCCGCTCAATTATATTTATGCTCAGAGCCTTATCAATGTTAAAATGGATTTTCTACGTTTAAAAGCTTATTTAGGGTGACCTTTAATTTTAAAAAAAATATTTTTTTTATTTTCATTCATCCTATGAGAAAAAAGTAATTGTCTCGAATAAAAGTTTCTCTCCCACCCAAGACTCACTGCTGAGTGAATTTGATCCAAGCGTGAGCAAAGCTTATTATTATCGTCATCAGTACTCAGAATATGATGCAAACGATCTCCCCCATCCCAACATAATAGTTGTGAATGTCTTGGCCGACGTTCCCCGAGAAATTAACAATAAATACACTACATATTCCATTTGTTGATCTACACCTAAATATTACCAGTCAAACCTCCGCGAGGATGGTTAGCGGGGTTTCTTAGAATATTAGTCATGTCAGAACAAATATTTGTTCATAAATGAGTTTGAATAAACAGTAACTAATTAACAAAAATATGTGTACACAGAAATTCCTATGCACACCATAGAGTGTATGAATAAATGGAAATATATCATGAAATAGTTTGTCTTTGAATAAATGTATCCTGGGGTTTGGACTTCAATTTTGGTAAGATTGCGTATCGCTCGAGGGGAGAACGGGTACTACAATCTGTCGGAGACAGCCTCCCTTTCTCTCTTATTTACTATTTCCCGGCTTTCTAATCTACAAATATAATTTGGTGCCTTTATAACTCCGTCTGCGTCGCAAGAACACTTAGGTATCCTGTACCTTTCTAGAAGTCTGTCTTTTAATCTGCTCTCTTCGATAATTTAGGGACTCCCGACCTAATTCCTCTAGCACATCCGCCCGCCTTACTCTCCTGAAGTATACATGTTTAACAAATGCAGTGGATATTTCCGAAATCTTTTCGAAATCCTTAATTAGCACTTTCTCCCAATTGTACCTGATAACTGTCGCGTGTTCCAAATGTGACCAAATTATAGCTTAACGTTAGCGTTAACTGAAATTATTGCACGAAAATGTTGTAATAGGATGTATGATTGTGTTTTAATTATTTAATATTATATCACATTAAAAGTATAAGCATGCGCAGCTTTTTTGCCTTTGATATGTTTTGAAAAAGTCATTCCTACGCAATGGTATGAGTTACGCGTTTCATTTTATTTTTTACTTGAATTTTATGCTCCGCTTGCAATAAATTGCGTACTTCGTATAATTATTTTATTACAAACTTTTCAAAATATTTTAAAATGTTAAATCTGTTTCTGAAATGGCCCAAATAGGCAGGGTTAATTTCACTATAGATCTTTTAGCTGTACTCATTTAAAAGTTGGTATTTATATGGATCTAATTTTATTCTTAATTTTGTGTCATAAAAATACATTCTCCAACCCTAAGGATTGATTGGGAACAGCTTTAATCGCTGAGTGTCCTTGTATCCATGGATAAGCTTTTTGCTAACCTGTATATTTATAAAAACATTTCATTTCAATCTCTTCTGCATGAATTTGATTTACGCCCTCTCCCGACATCATCGAGTCTATTGCGGTGCACTGAAACAAGTTTCGAAAATATCGTGATTCTCTTGATTTAAAGCATGCTGGTTAATGGTGGTCGGACAAAATGTTAACGTCTTTTGAGAGTCGCACCTTGGGAGTTTTTTTTTCCCTGCGGTGTGCCACATAAAGTTTTAATGCGCAGTTATTAGGAGCCAAAATTTGCTCTTCGTAGGATACTTCAATTTTCATCGCATGAAAACTTTTAATTCATCCCCTTCGCCAATCGGGACGCGTTAAAATTTAATGCTCGTATTTTCACTGAGCCTTAATTACAAACCCCTCAACATAAAGAGATCATGGATTAATGTTTAATTACTCCCATTGCACCTACCCTACTCTTTATATCCTACCCTTTAGAACTTGTTCTTTGTACTACTCCGCCTACACCCTCGCTTCCCCTTCGCTCGGTTCCCATCGTTACATGTTCCCAATTAGTCCACCTTCTCGGCTCCTATCGCGTAAAACTCCCCCTCTTACCCTTATAAAACTCTCCCTGTCCATATATATACCTACTCCATCCTGTATAAGCTTCTTCTTCCATGACCTGGCGGTTTCCCTTGAGCACTTTAATCTCCCTGGAAGTTCGGAAGTAAGAGCACGCGTCCGTGCCTTCTTATGAAGCGGAATGCCTACCTATTATGTCTCGTGAATATATAGTGTCTGCTGATATCTAGCGCCAGAACGAAAACTGTATTTTGTTCTTACTTTTGTTCTCCTATAGTTCCTTCGCTCCTCATGTCCCTGAATATAAGATTTTCCTATTGTACATTTCGTTGTTATTTTCCATCAGATCACTTTCACAAATAATTGAAGTCGTTTTTCAAAAACGCGGGATATGTTGTGACCTACCTAAATCTCAACAATTTTATGGTTGATTGGGGTATTATGATTTGACTTGATTGGAGTATGTGAAATAATTAATATCGTTTTCTCTCAATACTTTAGCTGCAAGAAGCAGGTTATATAGTAAGAAATAAAATATGCAGGCTCAGGAAATATCGATATAGACATGAATACCCCTCGATTCACATAAAAAAGGGTTAAAAGGGGGTACAAGCACCAGGCGGGAAGGGTAAGTGATAAGGGTAAGGGAATGGTAAGTGATATGGGAGGGTAAGGGGAAATTAAAAATTTATTCGTTAAACATTTCTTTTATAAACTTGAAGGCATTTTGTGAAAACAGTACCAATTTATTAAAATGTGCTGGATTCTCCATTTTTGATATTGATAACAAGTATTTGTTTCTCTGTGCGAAAATGCCGAAAGTTGTTCCATGCTACTGAGAACATTTATATGAGAATGTTACTCCTGAAATAGCTATTCAAATATCCTTATTTTAAATTATATCCCACGATTTCCGATACTTTATTTTCTACGTTTCAAATGGTTCATAACAAATACTAATGTTTTCTGGATTGTGCTCAAGGTCGGAAGATGTATACGAGAAACATTTGTTCTAGTGGCTGTTAACCATGCAGTGTTGCTAGAATTTACAGCACTTTTATTTTCATAATTGTACAATTTAAACACTTTTAATTTTAATTATCCTCGGTTCCTACGTTTTCCGTGACACATGACTTTATTGCGATTTCAGGCGAACTTCTTTGAATAGCAATTCATATTCATGTAGGAATTAATGGCATCATATCACATTTATTTTAAACTTAGTAGTATGAACTTTTATAGTCTACTGTGCGTATTTACTCAGATAATCTATTCATTCAAAAGTATTTTACTCCCTGTATATTGATTCAGTCTTCCGAATTCCGTGAACCATGTCGTTTTTTCTTTTCTTGTTCAGCGTACTCAGTTAAGGAAGAGAATATTTCTAATCCCATAAAAGTATAGACTATATAAGTAAACGTACATATTATTTGTAAATTGTTCTTGGAAATTATTAAATCTTACTCTTGGAAATAGGTTTCCTTAAATAATACTTTTCTATATCCAAATACGCAAAATTCAAGACTTTAGGTTTCGAAGGAAATGTATATTATTATAGGGTTTCCACGTTAAGATACGAATATATTCGTATCTTAACGAATATATATCTTAACGTACACGAATATACTCGTATATTTGTAGCTAGGCTTTACCCATTATTGATTACGAAGAATCGTTTAAAGAATCCTTCTTAGCTTCAAATATGAAGAATTAATTTTGAAGTTCCTATAGCATCATTGGTGAGAAGACTAAATTTCTTAGTTTACTACGATTGCGATCATAAGCTTTTTAAAGGAAAAATTTGTACCACGTTCTTTATAAGCATGTTTTTGGGTATCTATTATTCTTTACAACCTTCATAATTGCATGATAAGGAAATGAGATGCTTGAAAATAGTCTATTGCGTGAAGGTTGATTTTTAATCCCATAATTTTGCTGCATATTAGCGGTGGATCAATTGTCAAAAGATGGGAAGTAAAGCGCAATCTCGTTAAAGTCAAGCGATTTCCAGCTTATTAACTTTCTCCCCCGAATCATCTCAAATTTTTGTTTAATCCCTTGGCGCGGCATCGACTCGACCCTATGTCCGGGCTAGGTCTTTTGGTCCCCAAAAATAGCCCTTACTCGCCATTTTTACGGGTCCACCTGACTTTCTCTTTCCACACGCTGGATTACCTGCGCGATAACTGTCCTTCGGAGCGACCTACGTCTTCATAATATCACCCGCCATTTCGAGATAAAAGCTTGAGTGGCCTGGCCTTCGACGACGCCCGTGGAGCTAATCTTGCCGTGTTACCGAAAATTTTCTCTTCCTTTTTTCCGATTTCTTATCAGAAGAAACCAAGTTCCACGAATCGTTGTATTTATTTCAATTTATTTTAGCTTCTTTGTACTTCTTTTATCCAACTTAATGAGCCTTTTTTAGGAAATTCTCTGTGTTCAGACCTTGTCTGATGATCTCATTTTATTCCTTGTAGTCCATTCGTGCGATATCCGAGTTCAATATGGCACATTCTGCACCAGATATGTAATGCTCTTACCAGGGAAATAAGAATAGCGAACGTTTGCAATGATTGGTTTAGTGAGCACCTCGAAATTAATTTGAATTTACATAAAAATATCAACAGAAACGAAGGCTATTACAATTTTCCCCTTAATTAAGACATATTTATGACTAGTTTCGATGCACTCCATGATTTCTAAGTGAATCTCTCACTGTACAGAGTCCAATATGTATATTAGATATAGGAGGTAGGGAAATGAGGGTGTAATCCCACGTACTGGAAGGGGTTAGGCGAGTGGAAAAACATAAAATCTTGAGGATGAGAGATAAAATAGGTAAAATTGGGGTTGGAGGTTGAGGGTTTGTAAACACACCACAGAACACCATTCTTCTGTCCCAATTACCATGAGAACAAGGGACGATGGACGTTAAGGAATTCAGATAAGAGGTAAAGACTGTCTCATCGCAACCAACTGGCCCCTTCGTATTCGTATGTCTGTCCCTCTTCCACATGAGCTTCGGTTTTCCCAAATGTAAAAGTCTCCAAAATTGTAATACGTAGTCATTGTCCCTGTTATTATGGAACAGTTCCACCACGTCACACATTGATCTGTAATTTACATAACAACATGTTACCAAAGTGATAGTACTGGAACCTATAGACGTGAATTTCTCTCCAGGACTTTGTTTTGATATTTCGAATGATATTGAAAACAGCTTAAATTATTTTTTTCAATCAGAAGCTTTCCAATGTGTCAACAGCTGTACTCTAACTAAGTCTAAGTTAGTTGTCTACACAGTATTTCTCCACAATTTTTCTGCTTCGTGAATCTATTGTCATTATTTTCCTTTTCTCTGGTCTGGCCGTCATTGGCCAGTCAAAACTTTATTAAGAGTTGTTTTACAAACTTAATCGCTATAAATACGTATTATGGAAAATGTCTATCCAAAAGATTTTTTTTGGCCTTGCAGCAATGTAACAGTTCTCAAGCAAATCATTTAGATCGGTCGTCTCCTCCTCATTCTTTTGGTGTGCTCCCATATAAAATGTGTTTTCCTTTATGTCATCTAGATTTTCTATGTTAAAATAGAAGTTTAAGTCAAAATATTGGACCAGAAAATTCTTACAGCGATGTGCTAAAACAAACTTTCATCAGATAAGGGTTAGGCCTGCAGCATAGAGTAAGAATGCATGAAACCCTGAACAAAATAGTGAATAGGATAAACGTTTTGAAGCAAAAATATGTTAACATTCTGCAATTTTATTTTTTTGCTGCACAACTAGGTGGCTGTTGTCAAATATTTTTATTGCAATTCTTCGTTTTTGGACTGCTCTGCTCCAAAGTGTCTCATAAAGAACATTTTTAAAGAGTCATATATGTAATTTACTGTAGTCACGAATACGCAAGATTTATTACTTTTAAGTGCATAAACAATTCATTTATATACCATAAAAATCTTTCGTGTTTCAGTTTATATATCAGTGTAATCAGAAAACGAATTACCATCTTCTTCTTTTATATAAATTCGATTACTTTCCTTGAATTTCTAAGGGTCAACTTAAGTAACCTCAGAGCTTTTTACACCTTATAAATTTCGTTTATAGTAACTTTTGTGATTACCTACATGAAGAAAATGGACCAGACTATTTGTGGTTAAGAATTTACAGTTTTTTTCTACATCACACTTCCAATTCATTATCGTATTTCAAACAACCCGTATTGCCATTTAATACATCCGCTTTATACGCCACACCTTTTCATTTTTTCTTTCTCTCAGGGGTTCGATTTATTTACTCGGTTTTACGAAATTGTTTTGGGCTTATCTGATCAACTCCCTTTCTATTTCATGGAAAGTTTCATGAAATTTCCTGTATTTATCGTATAATTTTAATGTACATTGGTTTATATTTTGCCGCTAGAACGTTAATAAGCGTTCAGAAACGTTCATGTTAATTATTTGTTTACTGAAGTTACCTTGCACATTTTTGAAGAACATGCATTTTATTTTACAACACAGTGCTTACGATGTAGGTGGTAAATGAAATCGGGGTGATTTTTATCGATGAACAGGTTATATTATATTTGCACGAAATCTTGTAAGCTTTACCGAAAAAGTGCCCCTGTTAGAAAATTCTCCTTTCGAAGCACCCTGATTCTGTCTCAACTTAGTTTAAGGGAGAAGTTCCCCAGTATTTCTCCAAGAACGCCAAAAGAAATTAATCGATCATAAATATACGTGACTGCAATGCTTCACCAGCAGAATTTCGTGCAATTAATCCCACAACCCGTGCCAGGCCTCGGCGAGGAAGGACGCCACCCCACATCTATTTCGTGGAAGACAAGTCCATTAGAGATTCAAAGGGCGTCCAAAGCCCTCCGCAGTCTCCTTCCTGCTTATTTAACATTTCTTTCTGCCTCGCAATCCCTTTTCGACCCGCACTACTCCCTCCTTCCCTTACTCCTTCACTCCCTTTCTTTCTCTTCCCTCGGAGAGACAAGTGTCCTGCCTTCTACGAGAATTCCCACTTATTCATAGTAACCTCACATTCTAAAGCCTGTCTTTCCAGGGGTTTCCGCCATAGTCTGACATTTTCAGGAAGATCCTCAACCTAACCTCCGACCTTCCTTTTGAACCACCTTCCTCGCTTACTCACCACCCTCCCCATTCCCCAATCCTCCCCAATCCCATCTCTCGCACCCAATGTTTTCTCTCTTTTTTCCCCGGTGTCTCTCTCTCCCATCTTTATTTTGGAGCAAACGAACCACTGCCCTACTCGAGCATGGTGCTTTGTTCACAGAGAATGCCATGTAAGGATTGTTTACCTCTGTTAACCAAAGTGAATTCTATTTGATATGTTTTTGGCGTGCATGGATCCATGTTAAAAGTTTCGTGTTGCCTCAGCTAGCCTTTTTCTCGTAATATTTTTGGTCCATATGGACCGTCCCTTTAAAATGGTATGAAAAATGATAATATATCTTAAAATTCCAGGCATTTGCGTTTACGCAATTATCTACTGCCAATCTCAAAATTGGAAAAGTTCAAATTAGTGTCAGATGCTTATTGGATAATAAAATGAATGAAAATACTTTTGCCAAAACATTTATTGAAGGCAACCATATTATAGTTCAAAGTTACGAAACAAAACTAATTCTGTGTCAATTATGCAAAGTCCTTTCAGTTAAGATGGTGTCTCTTTAAATATCCTTTTACAATGAACAAAATCGGGAATTGCAGGCAGAAAAATAAATTTTAAAATTATGCGAGAAAAAAGTATTAGTCGCCATCCATAGAAAATTAGCTCATACTTTTATAGGCACCGCCATGGTTATTCGTCAAATTAAAATTAATGGGTGTGTTTGAATGTCATGAATAATCATATTTGGAATTTGATAGCTATAACCTACCTGAAAACAAAGCCGTTTTCGCACGTACTGGCAATTACCCTCTATTAAAAAGTATGAGGAATCAAAAAAAAACCTTCCGAGCTCTGTTTAATGTTTTTACGGCGAAAACATTTAATATTTACTTTGGACTAAAACTTACTAAATATTTATATTAATTATTGAGGCATAACACAGTGCTATCAATGTTATGGATCTAATAACTTATCTGTCTAGCGTTTCCATTAATAGTAGGAAAATATTTCCATAGTTTGGGCAACTAAAGTGTTTATAAGTACATCACATTTTCGGATCATTTTAACTCAAGAACTGTTACTGAGTAGTACTACTGATAAGGTCAATAGATTTCTTCCACTACTGAGGCCTTATCGTTCACCTAAAGGAAATACCATGTGTGACTGTGGAATTCCGACGTCCAGTGCAGCACGAGGTCGTATTATTTGGCGAGAGCACTACTCACCGAACTAATCCATTCGGCTAGGATAAGAAAACCTCTTCTCCCGACCGTGGCCACAAAAAGGAGCAGAAAAATCAGTGTTCTTTGTTCCCTTATATTATGACCAGTCATGAACTTTCTTCCAAGGAATAACAACACAACTTTTATGCTTAAATGGCAATCCGTTTATGGGTTAATCCAAGTATACTTGTTATTATTAAGTAATCTACCGGTGAATATGAATGTTTTTATCCTGACATTTAAAATTAAAATGAATATACTGTATTCCCTACCATTACCAAAATGAATCAATCTTCTCTCATTATCATTCCCTACATCTTCTCTCCAAGAACCTAAAGCATTAGTATTTATCCTCCTTCCAACTATTTAGTCGGAGTCGCTCATTATTAGCCACTCACGTTCATCAGGACAGTCATCTACCACTTGTTCCTAGTCCTCGTAAAATCTCTCATCATCTCGGCTAGAGTATTTTTCATTAGAGCCATACACCCGTATTCCAATTTCTTCCCATCTATTTTCATTGCTATTCTGATTATTCTATCATTAAATTCCTTCCAATTAGGCCTTTTCCATATCTTTTTTACATGAACAGGTACCATTGATTTTTATCTCTCAGTTTTTTCTACGCCAATCCAGAGAGGAATATAATCGCCAATCAATTCCTGTCCTTGGTCCTTCTTTTTCTTTTCTGTCATTACCAGGGTATCCATTTCCAGTGCCTCTATCTTTTTTATTATTCCCACAAATTTTCCACTCAATCCCCATACATTCCATGATCCATAAATCAAGGTCCTTTTACAGGGCCGAAGTTGATGTCTGTTAATCCGTCCATATTTTTTTTCTTTGGGAGACGTTGCGAAATTATTATTACCCTAAGGGTGGGGGGGGGGGGGCGTTCCACCGAATCCCCATCGTGGAGGACCAGGGTTTTATTTCTGGGTTTTCTGCCTTTGGAGGATTGCCTTTACCATGCCTTTTACATGTTCCACCGCCCAATGCTGTGGAAGGCACGCACTTCACCTGCCTCCTCATCCAGGCTCCCTCCGCCTTAGGAGGCCCAACTGGTAGCTAAGCTACTTCCGAAATCACCCTCGGTTTCATTAGGGCACACAAACCGCTACGTTCGGTAATGAAGGCCCAGAGGTTTACCCAAAGTAAAGAGAAACTAGTTTTTTTAATATCTTCGATGATCCATATTTTCATCTTGACCTCAGAAAGCTTCATTTTACTAATTCTCTTAGAGCAAGTATCCCCCAGATTTTTTTGAAGAATGAATTTAAAATAAAGTTGTTTAAAAAATTCTTCCATTCGTCATCACATGGATAACTTACAATTGTTTTTAATGATGAATTATTTGAATGGGATAATGAAATGGAAAGGAAGTATAACATTTACTGATATAATTGGGATGAACTCGATACGTTGGGTTGTTATCAAAGTTAATTCTTATAGAGCTTTTCAGAAGGATATCTAGTTCCGGTGAAGAGGCCTGGAACTATTAAAGTACTTTATATTCTCTTGTGTAAATATGAAAGTGAAAATAATAGTCTGTTTTACCAATCTTTTGTAATTTACAGTTCAATTACTTTGAATCTAGTATTACGTTTGATTTCGTAGGCTCGATTGATAGGAACAATCGAATGGTTAAAGTCAATTTTTTTCGAGTAGGCACTATTTAAGAAGTTAACTCCACCTTTCCATTCTCTTCTCTAAGTTCCTCATCATTGATTGCTTTGATCTGAATAGATATTGTAACACAGATCATTTCAATGAAATTCACAATCTATAGGCAGTCATTAGCGTTTACTCGATATGCGCCATATCTGTTCCTCGGATCGCATCTCAGAGGATATATAATTAATATAATGTACAACAAATATAAAGAGGTTAACTTAATAATTTTTAGGAGTGGATACAATTCTTTCCTACTAAATTGAGGGAATGGGAGATTTGTCTTGCTTTGTTGGATAAACACCAAAAGTTTGTAATTTTGACGAGTTATTTTACATTTTTCAGCTCTAAAGTGTGTAAATAATAATGAATTTGAATATCATTAAACATTTTTCGCAAGTATTCCAAATGTTATTATGCATTTTATTTTCTCACGGAGCATACGTCGTGAAATAGTTTTGCCCATTCATTAGATTTACTCGAAGATGGTTATTTTTACTTAATAAATAAAACAGTTTCTGGCGTAACTTGGTGGAAAATCTTCATATTGACGTTTATTAAAATTAATCCACTTTGCTTTTCCACATTAATTTTTTTTAATTATCACGACCCAGGTTTCGTTATAGTAGATCATCACCTGATGATGTTATACTTTAACGAAACCTGGGTCGTGAGAATAAAAATGTTATGTGGAAAAGCAAAGTTATTTTCACTTAGTCACCCTAACGCTATTTTTCATGTAAAACTGAAATTATTCTTCATGTAAAATTTGATGAAATAATTTGATTATAATGGCTACATTCGACGTATTTTCTTTTCAAGTTCTCAGCCCGACATCAATAGTGTCTATATCAATTTATAATTTCCTTTCATTGTGTCCGTAAAAGTAATATTTTAATTAAATTTCTTCTCTGGAAATATTTACTAGAAATCCGTTATTCTATGAGAGAAAATATTCAGAGTTTATAATGTGTTCTCGGAAATAGCTGTTGTCTTTAACATAGAAAAATTAAATTTGTTTCATTTCACGGTGCTGAAGAAGACCGCTCGTGTAAAAGTGACAGAGTCCAATGTTCAGTTTACTATTGCCGTGGTTTTCCCTCATCCAAAACTCCTCATATTTCTGTTGTTTTCTCTTTATGACAGAATTTAACACATATATTACACGAGCGTTTTTTTCACCCTTATCTTGTTTTGTTTTAACTCGTATCGCGTTTTAGTGCTTACGAAAAGAATCGCTCGGATCTGGAATGAGTTCTCGAAATTATACCAAATACTTTATCCTTGAGGCTCACCTAATTTGATTTATCTTTCGACCCTAACTCCTCTTCCTTCTCCATTCCCTTTCTTCTACTCCCATACTCGTGCCTCCAACAACTTCTCATTCATTTCCACTTTCAATTTTTCTTTTCTCTTGTTACTCTATAATCCTTTCGTTTCTCTCCTTCTCTCCGCTTTTTGCCCCTTCCCTCCTCTGCCTTTCCCTCTTTTTATCCGTCCACATGCCCTCACTTTTACTCACCCGAGAAAAAACCTCTTACACCACCTGGTACACCTCGCCCCTGTTCTCTTTTTCGTTTCCATACAACCGCCGTCCTTTCACCCCTAAAATCTTATGTATTCATTCTCATCTCACCCATCATCCTCTCTCTTTCCATGCTCACGCTCCAAACCTTTTGGTCCCCGTTCGAACGTGTGCCTATCTCCATCTGGAGTCCTAGCACACCCTCCATCTCCTCCCACAATCCACCTTCCTACGCCACATCACACTCTCATGCCCTCTCAATGCATATTAAAACGCACCCATTACCCGGTTTTATTTAAAAGCAATAAATATGAAGTCCCCTGAGTTTCTTGCTTGGGAAGTAATATGTTAAAATGCGAATCGCATACCTTATTTCTCTGAGTGATTTTGTTTTCCTCGGATAAATACAGCTTTAATATTCATGTTGTCGTAGGGCGCATGCATAGTTAGCCTAAACTAGGGGAAGCTTCATTTTAGTTTTTCTTGTTATGGTGAGTTCTCTTCGGAGAAATAAAAATCTACTCTGAAGTATTTCGTTAATTATTAAAGATATTTTGTAATTGGTAATATTATAATGTAACGCTCGACACCTTTCACCATATAGTGAGTTGAATAAAAGTAGAGAATTGTAAAGTATTTTGCTATAGGATTGCACTTTTATGAATGATGGCGAGTATTGGAATGTTTTTTCTTGGTATTGATAGGAAATAATTGGTTTATTGCCATACCTTTAAATAGGATGCCATTGAACCTGTTTTCTACAACCCCCTCTCTGCTTTCTGACTCATCGTTTCTTCACTCTTCAAACCATCACAGCCGGCACTATTCCATTGACTCTCTTTATATTACTTTGAAGTTCTGCGTAATATTTTTTCTTTTTACTTTAGTGACTGTCCGACTGCTTCACATACGAGATTGAGATCGTATATATGTATATTGAGATATTTAATCGAATTGATCGTTTGAGGATTTTTTCATTGGTTTTTTACTTCATTTAGTTAATCAAAAATATTTATTAAGAAAAGATGAAATTCCTTCTGTGGTTCTTTATTTTTTCTGTATAGGTTTATACAATTTTTAAATGAAGCGTTTTTTAATTTTCCCAAAATTGGCCATTGATTGAGATAATACTTTACTGGTCCAAAATTATATTTATCTATAATTAAAAGTTGCGTTCACTGCGTTACTTTAAGTAAGATCCCTCAGTTCCACGGTTGAGTGCGTGTATTTCCCCATTATAAGACTTTCGTCAAACTAATTCTCCGTTTTTGAGGCGCTGGTTTTTATAAAATTAATTCTGTTATGAGAAAATTGGGAGGCAGTTTATACGATAAGACCACCTCATCCGGAATACTTCTTTCCATCGGGGCAAAGTTCCACGTTAGCAGCGACCCAAAGAGCTTTGTAGGGTGGAGAGAGAATGAGCAACACCATTTAATCCTCGTTCACCCAAGGGCTGCATGGCTGTTGAGGAAGATCCAAGAACTTGCCATCTAACGCCTAACGCATACTTAAAGAGGGGTAACGAGCACCTCATCGGTAGAAACACCCAAGTGGTTGGGTATCGTCTGCGAAATTAAGCGTCAAGACTATTCCACTGTTGGAAGGTGACACTACGTGTTTACATGGTGCACTAGTTACCTTTGTTTCTCGTAAGAACTGCTGAATTCGGTGCAGTGACTCGCGAATTAACTATTTGTGAAACTTTCAGCATCTAGGAATTCTCACACTTTTCTGCGTCTCGGCGTGGCTTAAAAGTTCTCCAATTGGTAAGGCACGTGGAAAGGCTTAAGCCCTTTTTTGCTTTAAATTCACTCTTGCATTAGAATTTACCATTATCCATTTAAAGACTTGTAAAAGTGTTATTTGGGTATGTTATTTGAAGAAAAGGCGTAGAGACAATAAACAGTGTTGTCATCTCATTTCTCACAGCATTCTATTGGCCCTGGCTAATGGCTTATTGTTAATGGCTAATGGCTTTTTTTAAATCAATGCTATTGGCTTTTCTTATCTTGATCAAAATTTTTTAGTAAAAGTTCGGACCTCCGTAAATAAAGTGAAATTTTTAATCTTGTAATATTTAATTAATAAACTCATTTAACATGTTCACTAAAATTCCGGAAATATGATGCTATCTAGAGGTACTTCTACTAGCTACTAGAGGTATTATTACTTGTGAGGGGCAAAGCAGTCATTGAGGATAAATTGCATGATTATGTGCTCAAAATAAATTATTTCGTTTAGCAGACGATTAGTAAAGTAAGATAATATTTAATTAGTATTATTATATATCAATGAAATGTATTTTTATCGTTGAATTTTATGAATAATATGCTGGAAAACGATATTAGTTTTGATTAATTGAAATTTGCTTAAAAATAATATTTTTATCACTGTAAAGAATATTTAAATTATTGAGCAATTTATGGATTGAGACACAGCTTCAAATTGGTCGTAAAGAATATTCAATGGAATGCGATGTGAGAAATTTTATTAAGAACTAACTTTCGGTTATAGTCTAACAATATTGTTTGCTTCTTCGCATGCCGTTCAAGGTGTGACAGATGTTGAAAAATGTTAAATTTTAAAATTTTTCATAAAACTTCTCTCTAAGATCATCTTGGTTCATAGCATGTATGCTTAAACGTTAAGTTATTATGATAGTGTTAGTCAATTGAGTCACAAACGTATGTCATATGCCGAACGCCTCGGTATTGAACGATTATCCCACTTATTGCTACGAACAAAATGTAGCATTTAATTTAGCTAAATTACGCTTTTATCCGGTGTTGTTTCTCCACCACTCTCCTTTGTATCGCAAAGAATCTCCAATATCTATCGCAGGATTATATATTATCCGTTGTCGAACTCCCCATCTTTTCTCGAGTCAGCCCCCATTCCATCTCCCGTCTTTTAGGATCGTCAACCCCTACGCCCTCTTTCCTTCTCTTTCCCCCATCCATCCTATCCTTAATCCTCAGCCCCAGAAACCTCACCTGACAGCCGGCGTAAATTATACCAGGCGAAAGATTCCACGGGCTCTAAAAAGAAATTTTTCAAGAGGGTTTGAGGACGGGTTGGCATTGGCGGAATCGGGTTATGTGGGGCTGTTTTGGGGGGGGTGTCCGTTAGCGGGGAGTGGTTAGGCTAAAGTGGGAGGCGAGGAGGGATGAAGGTGGCGGTGGAGAGGTTTCGGAAGGTCTCGGAAGCGGGGAGGCATAGGAGTGATGACGGAGGTGTCGGTGCGTAATAAACGAGGTGGCGAGGTTTTGGGGTGAGGGGACGGGAAGGGCTGGGTGGTTGGGGGGTGGGGCTGACTAGGTTGAAAGGGTTACGGAGGAGGAGGTGTTTTGAATAGAGGGACGAAAATTGTGGAGGCGAGAAATCGAAGGGGCATGAGCTAAGGAGGGGGGGGGGGAATTGGGAGCCTTGAGGCGTTGAGGTTGGAGGATGGATCGACGGGGGTTGTAGGGAAGGTTAGAATTGGTGGTTGGGTGTCAAAAAAGAGATGAGAGAGGTTGAATCCCTTGTAAAGTTGGCCGACGAAGTTGCTTTCTTCCCGATGAAAAGGCCTTCTATATTCTTTGCGGGGAAACGTTTTTGTTCGACTTCTTTTTGTATTATTAAATTGCTTCCTTTTTAATGCAGACACGTTTGATCAAATATTTGAGAGAGGCAGATTCATGTTGTCACAGATAATAGATAGGGCATTGCGTAAATATGACACGGCTATAAAAAATCATCAGGAACCTTTGCGTTTCAATCAAAAGAGCTCTTTAGTTTATGCTGTGAATTTCAGTGTAAGATCATTTACACGCATACTCATGATTCTCCTTGTAGACATGTTTCCAAAACCTTTATATTCTTGAGAGATAATAAATATAACAATGGCCTCCAAGATTCTGACTTACTTTCAAGTCGAACAAATTTCATGCTCTTTCTTCATTTGTGCTTACGAAAATGGCAACAAGAAGCTGTCTCAAAATTCAGAGTGCAAGTGTTTCTTTAAAATAATCCATGTCATTAGAATAAATAATTGAAACAATTAATGTTTGTATATATTCAATGAGTAAAAATAATCTGACTCATATTTTTATACACCTCCACGATTATTACCTCTAAATACGTCTTTTGGGATAGCGTACAGGTCTACGCAGCGCTAAGGCATATGACCGTTTTTCAATTTCCGTTTGATAAATTTTTTTCTGCTAGGAATCCACACCTTTCCACTCTAGATCTGCTTGTTTCGTGTTTCTCCGTTATTTGTGTTACCCATTCCTATCTGTTGGCATAATTAACATATATTTATAACATAAATCTGGTATATGTTTTGATTGTTGGCGGAATTGCAGTTAATTAATGCGTAAGTGTGCATGTATACTACTTTTAAATACATGTATTCATATGCATGCACCCCTAATGTTATTTCTCTGAAATGAGAATCATGCACTGGCTTTCCACCTAGAGGGGCTGAATCTTGGCGACTTCATATATTTTTCAGTGGTCTCACGATGCCTACTTGAGATGCTTGTAGTGAACACTTTCATTAAGTACGCCATCCGTCGGATGGGACGTTAAGCTTTGGACCATTGGGCCTCTTTCGTTAAGCGTAGGCTAATGCCGACGCCAGGTTTCTCTCCATCATTCTTCCCTTCTCGACCATCTCTAATGACGCAAAAGACCTTAGCTGTCGGTCGCCTCCCCTTAGTCTTCTATTATGATAACCAAATCTCATCACAGATTTTTGTCAACTCGCTACGCAATTAATCAATTTCTTATACATTTAGTGCACAACCCCAAAAATTCTATTTCGGCTTTCAAACGTGATATATTTTCCTAATGGGAAGGTTTCAAGTGATTAGGAGCGTACGTATTGCGTTTTATGGGTAAATATCAATGATTAAATTAGCATTCATGATCAAAATTCAATATTTGTTCTCGAGATTCACTTTGGTTGAGATTGAAAAGGACCATTTCGAACTACAAATTAATTTGCAGTTTCAGTTGATATTTAACCATGAGTTGACTGATACGCATAGGAAACAATGACTTTACTTTGGTTTATCATTATCATTTTCCCATCAATTTTGTGGAGGTTTCAGACTTACGTCTTTGATGTTGTGCACAGCCATAAAAACAGAAGGATCGACGTTCATTTCCGTAAGCACGTAATTGACGTGAAGTGGAGTGCGTTGATCCCTATGTTATTGTGATTCCTTCTAAATATGGAAAGCCTATAGCCGAAACAAGGAAATTATGAAAATATCTTCTGTGACTACTGCGAGAAATAAAACGCTGTAGAATTTCCCTGAGTTCTTGTTAATGTGTTAGATCCCTCCACGTATGGTACCTACAAGTCTCCTAAATGTAATTGATTTAGTTTTGTTAATAGTTTCAGTAATTTATTTCTTTTGAGGATTAAATTTCATTTCGAGTTTTAAAATATGATAACCGAAACCATTTTCTGAGCCTTAATGCATCGAATAATCGCTCGTCCTTCTTGTTCCATGACTTCTGATGACAATCGTGATTCCGTGATCGAGTGAAAAGCTCTGGCAGTCAGAAGGAAGGGGGTCCGCACTATTTAAGCCCTGTGCTAATGAGGGAATGGAGTATTGGTGCATGCAATTGAGTGAAGAGCGGGCGCAGCTCTGAATGTTGGGAGGAGTGTGAAGGGTGCTCCTGCATATTGCCAGGACAAAGGAAACAGGAATGCGTGATACGGAGCCGCCTAATTGAGATCATGGAAGAACAGATCGCAAAAGGTTGTCTGCAATTGCATTATTCTAAGAGTAATGCTATTCAGAAAGCATGCAGAAGGATTAAAAATGCGCATTAGAGTGGTACTGTACCTGGAAATACCACTGCACTGCATATGAGAAAAATTAAATTTCAAAAGTATTTTTTTCAGGGAAGCGTTTTGGTATTTGATTATCTTAGTCAAAATAGGAGTTAATTTATGTTTATTAAATCCTCGATGTTATTTACAAAGAAGTTTTTTAAGTCGTGCAAATTGCTAACAATCTTGTAGTGCCATGTATCTTGGGTAAGTTTAATGCCATTAAAATTATCAGGATAAGAATATGATCCCACCTTTGAGATTAGGGTGTTCCTTTATGAGATTCCTAAAGTTTATTTATCTTCATTGAAATTGTATTCTTGTGTTAGCGCTGACTTAGATTTACCAAATCTAGAGATAGATTCAAATACTCATTCTTTCCCAGAACAAAGAGAAATTATAATACTAAGAAACCGAAGTCGCTTTAGAAATGGTAAAAACATTTAATTTACAAGTCGGAACAAAATTACATATTGTAAAAATTTTAGATGTATCCGTAGATGCATAACTATGTTTTTTGGTAGTTATTTGTTTGAATTTGTTTGGGTTTTAAGGATTTTAGCATGAATGTATGCAATGTTTTGTTAGTGGCTTGCATAAATTGGAAGCTTTTGCATGCGGTTTTATTTTTCTTTCTGAATTACGGGTGGTTCCCTAGCACCTTCTGCCACACGCCCTTGCGGCGGCTTGCGGGGTATTAAGTAGATGTAGATGAAATATGTTTATCTACGCGGGTCTGGTGTGGGTTATCTAGTGTAGGCAGAAATTAAAAGCTCTTTCAATTAACAAATTGTGTGGCTAAACAGAGTATGAATTAATTAGAGACTTTCTAACCAGTGTAATGTATTACTGATATTGCGAGGCAGTTTTTGTATTCCTTTTAAGCTTTGATCCGGTTTTTTAGGGTTTTAAGGATGTTGAATTTAGTAGTTTATACCAGATATGTTTCAGCAATATGGAGGTTAGGTTTGCAGTAATCAGTTTTTTTTTCAAAAATATCTTAAAGTGTTTTTCTCGGAATATAAAGAATATATTCCATTAAAAATGCATTGGCCGTTTTGTTTTTCAACTGAATATTTATATGTACGGTGAGATCCTCTGCATGAAATTGATTAATGGGGGAAATTGGTGTGTCAAAAAAGTACGACGAGGAAATAGTGGTGAAGAGGAAGAAAAAATAAAGCTTAAGCCTTGCGTTTGACGAGGAAATTGGATGCACTTCCATTAGAACTACTTTAATGGAAAAATTAGAACAAAACAGACTAGTGGAAAGTTGGCCACATGGAGCAAGATTTAGAGGATATTTTACGATTCATTTTTTAGGCTAGAAAGAAATTCCCTCACCCTCAGATAAACGACCTCAGACACCCCGTCCAGCACCAAGTTAAATCCCGTCTACACCCTTTTCTTTCCACTTTGCTTCTCCCGCGTCAGCTAAATCGATGTCTCTCAAAAGTCCTTAATGAAGGTTACCGGAGATCTCTATTTGAAGATAGTGTGCATGAAGGGAATGGTGCTGGAATCGGGAAGTAGTCGTACGAGGGGTGCAGACGCGAGTAGTCCAAGTTGGCATTCCTGTCCACGATTCACTCTCTGTAAACTTTTACGTTCAGAACCCGGAACACCAATTTCAAGAATTCGGCGGAGCATGGATTCTAGCTTCGAAAAATGGGGAATGAGTTGTAATGTAGTCTCCCGCTTCAAGAATCAGGATTCAGGAGTGGGTAATCAGAGAAGAGCAAAGTTTTCTCATTCTCCCACTTGGGGAAGTGAAGAGAGAAGGAGGTGGTTGAGTTTCTGGTGTGGTTAGGTGTGTGTGTGTGTGGGAGGGTTTGGCTGATTTGTGATTTGTGCTTCGTCACATCTGGAAATATTTCTTCTTATACACTTGAGTTAATGTCGTAATGTCATTTCGTCTAAGAGGGGGCGGCGAGGGGTAGAATGGAAAGTAGAGGACATCAAGGGTCTGGGGAGACTTAGTGGATTGAGGGGTGAAAGTGAAAAAAAAGGGTTGGAGGTGGTAACTGTAAAGTTGGTGGTGGGGGTGGGTGTGCATGGTTGTGGGTGATGGGAACGGGAAGACCACATGAGGTATCGAAAGGGTGCGAGATGGCATTGGTAGAAGGGGTGGGAGAGAGAGGTGATGGTGAAACGCTTTTCGACAGACCGGGAGGAGAGAAATATGCGTAAAGTGTGGCGAGATGAAGTGAAAAATGGATGATGCCGGGCAGGAAGAGAAGAGAGGGAGGAAGCAAGAAAAAGAAGATTTCGGAAAATAGGACGAGGAGGTGAGAATTCAAAATGGAAAAACGGAGCGAGAGAGAGACAGTGGCTGGCTTTGAAAGCTTACCTTGTCACAGAAAGAAAGGAAGCACTCATAAAACCAAGAGCCGTGTGTTTACTTTTCCAATGTTATCTTTCTGATGAGAGATTAATGTACATTTTTTTGCAAAACGGGAAGAGAAATTTAATTTAAGTGTCATCTCTAAGGAAATGTAATTGTGCTCAGTGTTAATTATTTTTCGATATATTTTTACAAAAAATAGAAATATTTCTCGACGAAAAAAAATTGTTTGGTACATGGTTAAATAATTCTTGCTACATATTCCGTTTGATATCCTCAGTTGCATAAAAAACTTCATTTTTGGACGGTAAAATCGTATGACCATCGAAAAATATTGCAACTAAATCGTAGCCTCTAGATAAGAGGATTTTTTTGTATTTGATGATGCATGGATTTTTTATAAGTTTCAATATTTCATCCATCCGAAATCATCAAAAATTAAAAAAAGTAAATGTCCATTTAAACATTAATATTCCTAGTTTGTATTGGTGATGACGGGAGGTGTTTTTTTCTAAATGACGGTTTGATCTCATTCTACATATTTCATTCTCTCAGCCTAAGGTTATGATAAAAAAATTATTGTTGCATTGACTCAATTTTTAGAAATCTTTTTTTGATTAATGTGACAAAAATCCGTGGTATGTTTTTCTTTTCCATCTCATCGCTTTCTCCGCATAGGCCCGAATATCCAGGAACGGGTATATAAGACCGCCGCTGGTCATCCCGAACGCACCACCGGAACGAAAACTCCTGCTTGTCGAAGAGGCACTCGAGGGACAAAAAAAAAGAAAAATGCTGAGTTAAAACGCCAAAAAAAATAGAAATACGTGACGGAGCGAAACACAAGCATACACTCCAAGATGTGCCTAACACAGTGCCAATGTGGAATGGATGGAGGTAATTCTACGAGGGAGAAAGAGGAGAGATAAAGGGAGGGACAGACGGGCAGTTGCGAGAATAAAGAGAGATGGACTGGTGGAGAATTGGAACGAAGAATGGGGAGGAGAGAGAGAGAGTGTGTGAGAGAGAATGAGAGAGTTGGGGTTTGGTGTGGGTTGGCGGTTTAATTCCTCGTCTCCTTATGAGTGCGGGGGTAATTAGGGCTTCCCGGGGCGATGGGGTTAAAAGAGGAGGAAGGGCGACTGGAGGGCGGGGGAGTTGGCGCTGGAGGAGTGGGTAGGAGGAGGCGATGGTTGTAGGGTGCCTCTGCCGCGGTCATAGTGTGAGTATTGATCGCCCTCGCCAGGCTCGAGGTAAGAGAGGGGCGGGAGGGGAGAGCTAGGGAGGGGGAATGTGTACGTGGGGTAGGCCGACCCTGTGGAACGGCCGGAGGGGAGGGGGCAGAGGGTACGATGGGTGCTCGGGAGGGGTGGGGGAGAGGTGGGAAGACTGTGTTTTGGAAGAGGTTAGGTGATGTGTGTGGGCGAAGGTGAGAGTGGTTACCGCCAACAGTCCAGCCACCGTTCTGGGTGTTACCCCCGCTCCCTCCTGCCTCCAGACCGGCACCCTTGCCCCTATTCTGTCCTCTACATATCCTCCTACCCCCTCTTGTCTCGACCCTTTACCTCCGCGCCACCTCTCCGCCTAAAACGGTAGGAAAAAACTAGGGAGGGCGAGAGAGAGATGGAGAAAAAAGGTGAGAGCGCTCCTAGCCCTTTATTTTGCTCTGGCTCCCTTCCTTCCCCCTCCGGGCAATCCCTACTCCCCCCATCCCACTTCTTTTTTTCTGTTTTGGTCTTCGTTTCTTTACCTCTCCTCTGCTCTCTCTCTCTCTCTCTCTTTCTCTCTCTTTCTCTCTCTTTCTCTCCCGGACACTCGTTCTCCACTACCTTCACGTTACAATGGCCGCGGGTGAAGTAATATAGGGAAATCGAAAAGCTTCTCAGCCAATTAAAAACTCTGAAGAAAAAGATCAAAAAGAGAGGGATATTTTTACACTTTATTCATTGCGAAGGGCGCAACGGGAATTTTGAAAGCAGTTGCGGTCGCAGAGTATTTAATAAATGAGTTCGCGAAATGAAAATTTCTTCAGCAAACCCGTCGTGGATATTTATGGAAAACTTAGTCAGTATTTGTGTATGTAACCCTTTGTTTCTCTATCATTTGGAATTCATTTATTCCAACAGAGCGAAGGTTGTGAATGTGAACACGACTCATTAATCACGAAAGTTTATATTTTTTCACTGATAAAGCGTTTTCTTTAGAGTGCATGTCATTGAAATATCGTTAAGAAGGTGGATGTTAATATGGTACGTAGTACTGAGTGTCGCGAGTTCTGATGCACTTACTATTTATGTGTGTTGAAATAAATTATATTCTTACGGAGGAATACCTTTTGCTTAATTTCGCGCATTTTAAAGAATTATTCCTTCTTCACTCTAAATCGTATCAATCTATGCACCTTTTTACGTAAGGTAATTTTAACCCTTTAATTATAATTGAAATTACATTTCAAGCACATTGTTACTGTTTGAGCAGCTAATATTTTCTTTTTAATTTTCAAATGAAGAACATTGAAAAAGTATAAAATGCCTCCTAGTTCTCGGTCAAAAAATAGATGCACAAATAAGCAATCGGCTGCCTAGGTTTGATCAAAATAATTAGCCATAGATATGCCAATTCACGAACAAGGGGCTATTGTTTTGCGCAGTGATTTCACAGCATAGGAAATTTTTACATTGATCCATTTAAAGTTTTGCACAAGCATAAAAGATGTCATCCATCAAATGGAGACCGATTTCAGAGAATTTAGAATAATTTATAATGTATTTTCATGGTAAAGTAAAACATTAATGCTCCTTAGTTGACAAGAAATATGTTGTAGATAATTTCAAATGAGTGAGCATTCGAAATTATGTTCGGAATATGGTATTCTGCAAATACTTTGTTTCCCCCTCATCCCAACGAAATTCTCGCGATACTAATTATTTATTACCATTTATATTTACATTCTATGATGAAATATCATTTCTTATGAAGGTTATTTAACTCCGAGGCCAGTGACTTGAATTAGGAATGTAGAGGTCAAACCTCATCAACCTCTATTTATTTTTTTTAATAAAAATTATCTGCATTTACGTTACAAGCTAAAGAATCTCCTAATAACTAGGTAGATACTACTACTAATTAGAAGTTAATGCTTTCGCATTTTTGCGCATTTAACTCTTAATTGAAATTTATTTTTCAATCAATACTAGACGAATGGGTGAGACTTAATTTATTAGATCCAGAAACAGCGTTTTCCAAGATACGATTTAGCTTATATATATATATATATATATATATATATATATATATATATATATATATATATATATATATATATATATATATATTATTTCTTCGAAGTAACACGAAAGTGTTGAATAAAAAACTTAGACAGTAACACACAGCACGAGAACACATAAAAAGAACACTCACAATAATATCTTGATAATGTCGACGGACTCGAGCTCCGTCTTCTTCGGAAGATAAGATATGACTTATGATATATGAGAGTCATATCTTATCTTCCGAAGAAGACGGAGCTCGAGTCCGTCGAAATTATCAAGTTATTATTGTGAGTGTTCTTTTTATGTGTTCTCGTGCTGTATGTTACTGTCTCTCTCTCTCTCTCTCTCTCTCTCTCTCTCTCTCTCTATATATATATATATATATATATATATATATATATATATATATATATATATATATATATATATATGTATATATATATATATATATATATATATATACACTTTTTTGGAAAACCCACAAACGTGTAATGTAAATTCACTGATAGTCATAACAAACACAGAAACCAAAACACAAAAGAGGAAAAACTCACTGGTTCTCGAATTTTCGGTGGTCCAACCACCTTTCTCAAGAGGAATTAGGAACAG
>CM073777.1:84131810-84171382 GCA_037158775.1 Hetaerina titia | reverse complement strand
CTATTCACAGAAGCAACGGCTCAGGAACAAACCCAGACGAAAAATAACGCACTAACTCAGCAAGATATTCATTAATCACTATTTTATTAAATGGGAATTTCTATGATCATTAGTCGTTTTACATTCAAGTATAAGAGTTTTGAGAATTTGCACCGTTTAATAATTTTCATCGCCCGTCCAACATCCACCTTTCATGTTAAAGCCACTTATAAAGTATTTAAATTCCCATCCTAGAGATAGTTAACCAGGATTCCAAGGAAAAGATACTCTTTCAGTCTTCGTATCGGCTAGATTTCGCCATCTGACCTCGGGAGTTAACGGAAATTAAATTCGAATAAATGTGCCATTATACTATATGTACTATATTTGACATCATATCTTGTAGTTCCCTTTTACTTATCGCGATTTTAATACAAGAAAAACGCACTATTGAAGGAGCACTAAGTTTTTACGTTTATAGTTTAGCTATTAGTGTTCTTATATGTACATGTGTATAAAATTTCACGCTTAGTTTAAGGTTGAGTATACGATAGTGATCACGTTGAAACGTTTGTAAATATCAGATGGCTCTCAATTATTGGTTGTTCTACATGTCTACTTTTCCATTTGGTTCTCCTATCGCTGGAATTAATCGAAGATAGTGTATATTTTCAATACATAAATGGTAGATGTCTTCTAAACTTGCTAATCTGAATGCACCGCATAATCATAGTTAAATTATTGCAAGTTTCATCATTTTTCACAATTAAGTGGGCTTTTCTCATTTCACATGCACATTCCTGGCTGTAATTTTTAACGTGGCTATTTCCACATAATTACACTTTTTCCGTCAACATATACGTACGTGTTGTATTCTATTTCAATTCAAGTTACATTTCCTGACTATGAGTTGGGCGCCAGAATGGACGAGGAATGTTTTGGATGGGCATAGCCAATAAAATTTCTCCTAATCAAAAACACACAACCTGAAATCGGCCACAACGGTAATTCCCTCTTCAATTCCGCACACCTATTGCCTCCATTTCATCCAACATGCCTATCATATCGCTTTCCTTCCTTGCTTGCCCAACGTCCTACCCAATATCACAGACTTCCATTCCCAATCAGAATGCTCTGCTTACCTTCCACCTTTGGATTTCTTCAAACTACTCGTATTCCCTCTCTTCCCAAACCTAACACTTTGTATTCCTTCCAGTCCACTTTACCTTTTCCTATCCTATACGCACTATATTTCGTGGTTTATCGTGTTTTTCAATATCTACATTATTTCAAAATGCCTATCGCTGATACTTACGAAAAGCCTGGGCTCTTCAAACCTGAGAACCTACCTCCGTAGGCCTGCTGAAGTTTAGCAAGAGTTTCCGTTGCAATGTGTCCAAGTCTGAAGCAAAACCTGTAGCACACAGTTGCTAGATTTTTTTATGTCACTCACTTTTAGAACACAATTGAAAAAACTGTTTCACAAAAAATCGCTTCGGACAACCAAATGACTCGAGCGAGTTCAAACCCGTATTGAAGGCGGATCGCATGTTCCCCTGGCACCCTCCAAGGCCAGCGCCTCCAGTGTGGCCAGATCGAGCGCTACGTTGCCAGTCCCATTACTGAATTGTTTACGGTCCCAACCTCACATTAACCTTTCTTTGTTTATTTGAATCGGCCCTCAAATTACTCATATTAATCCGGTCGAGAAAAACGTCCGCTCAACTGATTTCCAGACTTAAGCTGCGTCCAGACTCGTTAGACATTAGGGAGCATGCTTTTAGATGGCTAAATGTTAGGCGCCTAAAGATAAGTCAGCTTGAATTTGGACACCCTACGTAGCAGAATGTCCACCTATGTTGCAAAGAATAAGGAATAAACAGACAATGTCCAATTGTAAATATTTTGATATTGAGATGGATTCTGCCAACGTTTGTGTGTAGTTGTAAAACCGCCTAATGGTTTTTGCGTAATCCTGAGTTCAATTTACAATTCATGAAGCAATCTTTTGTTAAACTTTCCAATTCTTTCTTGTAATTTGGGAGCTTGGGCGATTCATTGTTTTAGTTTCTTATTCATTTTTTCTTATTGGAATATATTTAACTCTCTGCATTATGTTTCTGATATTTTGCCTCAGTTACTAGGTCAGATAGTACTAAGTTTCAATAATTTCAAACTTTTTATCTTATTTATATGGTATTTTACTACAGGATAATTTTCCGCTCATAAATAATTCTATGATATGCTTTGTGTCGTGTGTTGTTCATTTATATTCATGCACAATTTCCTGCTAAATGTCTCATATTTTTAAGCTAAGCTTAGTATCAATTCAATATTTATCTTACAATTAGTCTTGGTTGGCGCTTTTTCATTTTTGTTGATTTAATTACGCCCCCACGTAGTGAAACAATGACTCCATTGGCAAAGGTTTGGCGAACGACCTATGATTATACAGTTGGATTCATGCAGGTTGCTATATTGTTACTAAGGGCACTACTAAATGTTTACACTCTCCAAACACAACATTACGCTTGAAGATTATTTTACTTAATGTTTATATAGCATAATAAGATTTAATGTGAACACAAACGAGGCATGGATACAAACAAACACGATGACAAACACGATAGCCATGAAATGAAGCACCAAGCAAAGAAATTTTCCTACCTCTTCATTCCAAATAACGCTATTCAATCACTTTTATTTCACCAAGTTATTGCAAAAATGAAACTACATTCGTGCGGAAAATGCCAAATTTCTCTTGCCTTTGAAAATCTCTGACTCTTCCGACCTCGTATTAATAAATCACTTTGTTTTTAATATGAGTAAAGAGTTTCTCAAAGAATTAACCAATGTAATTGTAACCAACAAATAACATACTTTCCCACCATGACGATAATTCTTCGGCTAGTTGTCTCGCTTCTAGCACTTGCAGTATGACGTATTTAGGATACACTTTTGTCCTAAATCCAGGGGCCGAAATAGGTGCCTAAATTTGCGCCCCCTCGAAGCCTAACCAGTTTGGACGCCCTTCAAGATGACGTCCACCTTAAATCGGGCGATTTAGGAGCCCAAAGAACGAGTCTGGACACGGCTTTAAGCTCTAGCTTTGTTCTCTGTTGGCGATTTGTCTTTCTTCATAGCCCTTCCATCCACTTCCACTTTTCACCTCCGCTCGACTGTTTTCTCATCAACCTTCCTCTCTTTTCTCGCTCTTATTTTCCTGCCTAGCGGACTATCTCACGCATCACCTTTCCGCCGTTTCGCCTCTCCCCTCCTCCCTCCCAATTTTCTCCACCATCCACCTGCGATGTCGACATCAATTTATCATTTCGAGCCCTCTCGAAATTACACCAGGTGAATTATCGATGATTTTCGGTTTGCGTGAAGTACCTGTCCCTCCCTCCGCCGTCTCGGAAAGGAGATATGTTTTATATATTTATTACGTTACGTTCACTGTGCCGTGCGAACGTAAGTCGTGTGTGAGCAGACCCTGCGAATGGAGGTTGGGAATACTACCGAAGATAAAGGGTATTTTCGTTGGATAAAAGTCCCTGACAACCCCTCGATTTCTCTATGGAAGTGACTCATTGGTAATCAGTATTATATGGGTGGTGATATTGCATTAATTTGACTTATTTAAGAGCTATAATGAAATACTCTCTTATTTTGTTGATTCTTCGCAAACTGTTAAATTTTGGTAAAATGTAGGAAAATCCAGAATTATACTTTGAACATTTTACTATGTCGAAACTGATGATAAATGTAGATGTAATAAATAATTATGTTCCATACTGAGGTGTCTCTAATTTTTATCTTCACTGCGACAGCGTGATAGAAACCACAGTAAACAACCCGCAGGTTGGTTTGATAGGTGAGGTTAGAGCCTACATTACTAAATACATTGGGGTGTGAGATTTACACATCAAGCTATGGGTACCAGGTCCTTTTCCTGTGCCGATTGTGGTTTCCCAGTACGATCTGGTCCCGACACGAAAAATCACATTGCTTGGGTTAAAGCTGAAGGTACCCAGAGACGTTGGGAATCGAACCAAGGTCTTTCGAGCTAATAATATGCATTCTGATTTCATTCATTTACTTTTGTATTTCGTTACTTTAATGCCAAGTTTTTTTTAAATTTAAATTATCAATTACTCTCTTTATTTTCAAAACATGCAGCAGGGTATCATAAAATTTTTTCTGCGTAAATTTGCATAATTTCTTTAATGTTTGAAGAATTTATTTCACTTCCGCCTGTGCCTTTTACTCATATTTTTTCATTATTTCCCGTCTCTTCAGAAATACGTACTGGCCTCCTCTAGTTTATTTACTGAGTCTGACTCACGGCAAGTCGTCTGCTTACTAGTTTGCTCTTCATTTCCCGATTTCGTAACTCTGTACAAATTCTAATTTAGCTTTAACTAGATTTTAGCTCCTAATCCTGTATACAATGTCTGCCCTACTTCCGTAGTGGAGGCTTGCGCTCATCTCTTTGTTATGCGCGTGTGCATTTATTATGTCAGTCCTCTAGAGACCGTCGGTAAGATGTGAAAGGCGTTTACTCAAGCACGTGGGCTTCGGTGATATGCTTTTGTGAAAACTCAATTTTAAGCATAGGCAAAAACGCGCCCAATATTCTCTGCAACGTAAGAGTTGCATGCCTACTATGACTCAATCGTGAAACTCAGGCCGTTTTCTAAAGCCCGAAGAACACTAGCAGTAGCTACTTTGTAATATTGCGTCGGACACAAAAAGGAAGTGTCGTGCCTGATATAATTTGGTATAGCGTCATGGGAGCACATAAATATTCAGCTCATTCAAGTTATATGCAATAGATTTGATATTTTGAGTTAGAATCAGTTTTTTCTTGAAATAAGGCGTGTTTTATGTTTCTAAATAAGTAATGAAATTTTCTATCATATTTTTTTGGTTAACATAAGGCTCCATTATAGCTTCATGCCAAGAAACACCTTGATATTGTATTATTCATTTGTTGATTAAATCGGAAATCATGATATGTTTATCAAATTTTGGCGTGATGCAAAGTAAATTTCAAAATTTTCAACTTTTCTAAGCCGATATAAATGTGGAATTTCTTTCGATGAATTGAAATTGTGGGTTTTAAAAATATTGTCATATCAAGAAAAGGATCTACCATTTAGATTAAAAATATGATCTTTGCGTAGACATACGTTTGCCGGTAAGTACGTCTGCATGCACATACATCTGCAAGCAAATTATAACTATTGGCGGACAGATTCCGTAACCTCAGTCTAACACCTTTTTACTTATATATTGTGGACGTATTGCTTCCATTTTCTAGAAACTGCGTATTTAGCAATTCATATAGTCAATTCTTAACTATGCAGAGCTCAAGATTGACTTATAATAAAATTTATTTAGGTGTTTTAAGTTATTTTGTGTCATGTTAATTAGGACTCTGTAATAGTGGTGTTTCGTTCCTGAGTCCGTCAAAAACATACCCTAAACCTCTGTAGTCAACTGAAAAAAATTTCTATTTCATGTACGCGTCACGCAACCCCACCAAACCACGTTCACCGACTTCTAACACCACTAACCAGGCCAATTTATTTAATTTCATTTGCAAACAATCTTAGTTATAGCACAAGTCAAACAAAATAAAAGGGTAATTTACTGAAAGTATATATTATATATATATATATATATTATATATATTATATATATATTATATATATATATTATATATATATATAATATAATATATATTAGCGGGTCGTGGTGGTCTAGCGGGTAGAGCGTTGGACTGCTGACCAGGGGGTCCCGGGTTCGATTCCCGGGCAAGGCACTTTGGGCACCTGCAGCTCCACCCAAGCTAGTTGATTTTTTATATATATTATATATATATATATATATAAATTATAAATAATATATTATATATACATATTATAAAGTATATTATTATTGAATCAATAATATTAATACATAAATGCGCTTAATATTCAATTTAAAGAAACGGATGAGGTTTTCTACGCTCTTAATTTATGGTTTAAATGCAGTTTCACCGTAATACAATATCATTCGTAGACACAAAACCTTGTGGACATTATTAGATTTTAACTCCGGATCTGTTGATAACAACACAGTTTTGGGTATACATCACCCAAGGGATTTACCCGGTGAGAAAATTGTGAGAAGCTATCCGGGGAGGGATGCAATTTGGGATTTGAAGACGATGTAGCCAAGATGAAAAAGCTGTACGTACAGGTTGTTATGGGGCGCGACGATTCTCATGCGTAGGAAATGATGCTAGAATGGTCGAGCCGAGGTAATTGGAGCTGAGATTATTGTTCCTTAAGTGATATTTGCGCCTAAAGTAATAGAAATAAAATGAATTGGTAAAGTAATAGCTGGAAAAGTGCCTTGGTACGTGAAAAAGAACCCCAGGACTATTAATTAAAATTCTTGACGATAAAATCTACTTTACACTGAGATCTGCCATCTTATTAAGCGAGCAAGTGCTCCGATTCATTGGATCACATATATATGCACATACATGCATACATTTCCTCCACCATTGCAAGCTTTAGTTAATTTTTTTTAATATTCAAGGATTTTAATTTATACATGTATAATGACATGAATATATATATATATATATATATAAATATTATTTCATAATTGAATTTTCCAATTATTTAGCAAAGCCAAATACGATTTTGAAATAAATATTATTGATTTCCTGTTCGATGGCATGTTTTTAATTCGTTCCATTTCGTATAAACTTTATTTTTAAATGGGTTTATTCCCATTGGCAAAAGAGCTAAAATTTTGGAACTGATTTGCATTGGCAGTGCGACTTGTCGTTAGAAACCTCCATGCTTTAATTAGATGTAATTTTTAACATGAAATTGGTGAACTTAATAATGGAAAAAATAACGAAGTATGAGCTTTCTGACCCGTGAAAATTTTCTTTGGGCATTTTTAGAAATAATATGAATGAAAGTTGTTAAACTGGTGGAGGTCACTAATTGAGAGATTCATTGCTCATTTAAGTTTCATTTTCATTTTAATGGTTACTTTTCTAAAAACTACTTCGGGCACTGAATATTTACTCCTGTTCTAAGAATACGTTTAAAAAGGCCATCAGATCCATTACTCGAAATTTGAATCGCCGTTCGAACTACAGCACCGATGAATATTTCCGTAACTGGCCATTTCAATTTGATTTGGAGCAAAAACAAAACAACGAGAAATGGCCATCCAAAAATTATGGATGATATTCAATCTGCATATTGGAGTGTTTGTGTTTTCACATTAGCCTTTTCAGTCGTCAGTGGTGAATAAATACGCCTGACCATTGGCCACCAGAGGAAGTGAGCTCTCATACACTGCCAGCCGAGCAATTTTTGAGTTAATTTTGTTGGGTAGCTTCCACGTTATAAACCATAATAAACAAATGACTCTCCCAAGTTCTATTCGCCTCACTCCGTTGTTTTCATTGGATGCGACATTTGATTTTTGGCGGTGTATTAATTCAATAACATTATGTTTTTAAAACTTTCCATTGATTACAACCACATAACTCCCATTCGTGTACAACATTATTCAATCAAAAGTTGGTGTATATCCCTTTCTTTGAAGTCCAATCACCAAGAACAATTAAAATTTGAATAGAGAAGATTGAGGTAAACTGACCCTATACTCCCTGTCGTTTTCGTCACGGTTTTCCAAGAGGTCATTCTACTTTATCCGAAAGAAACCATGTCACGCCAGGTGATCCCGGCCAGGGGAGCGTGAAATTGCATTTTCGGCGTCTTGGCAAGAAAAAGAAATGAGGAGTGATGCGATTGGACGGATCGAAGGTTCTTGTATAGGGTGCAGATCGAATCAATCAACTTAATTAATTGCATCCCTTCAGAAAGTCAACTTTGATACCAGACCGCTAATAAGTCTCTTGGAATGAAATGAAGGATTGATAGGCCGAACAACAATGCCTCCATATCTCATCCCGTTGCAAAAATTTGAATCCATCATTCCACTTTGCTATATGTCAATTGCATTAATTTGAGGTAACTACGGGTAATGCTTCAGCAATAATTTTATTGGAGACATCTGAAAGTATATGCGATACGGGTACACCAGATCGTGTCCGAGTATTTCTCTGTACAGAATTCATTCACAGTCCAGGCGAATGATTTTTGCTCTGTGGAATCCGTGCTTTTTAGTCAACTGTGTTTTGCTATCCCGGTCCTTCAGATTCGGTATTATTTTGTGTTAATTTGAACTATTCCCTATGATCTCTTAAGGTATACTCAAGTATATCCTTTCCATTACTAAAATTTTTTATTTCAAGTAAAAAATTAATATTGTAAATCCAGTATCAATTCCTATAGCGGTAAAAAATAATTCTCCCCATTGCATTTGCACAGAGTTGAACACCTGGCGTCATTCTTCTTCGGTAACCCATATCCTACATAATCTTTTACTAATTTAATATTTGTGGAGAGTCCAAACAAGTGGGAATATTTCTTTTGAAAAATTCCATCTCAGGATTAGTATTCTATTCCTACGATTCCCTGAACGATTCACTTCCTAGGCATACATTTCCATTTGAGAACAAATATTCCAATTCACCTTTGATTTGTGCAAAATAGAAAAGGAGAATTTATATACTAAATTGCATTATATTTTATCATCGATTATTTTATATAAACTTAGTTTTGTAAGGGAAAACAAATGCTGAAATTTAAATTGATGTTTACATCATTCGAAAAGTAATTGATCGGACACCTAACTTTTGGCTTCCAATAGACATCTGATTTTTATGGTTCAGCGCCTGAATTATCCTTAGTGTAACCAAGTGGCAGTGTAACACAATAACAGTCAAGTCATTTAAGCCCATTGGAACGGTGACAATGGCAAAAAGAAAGCATTACTTGTGAGACGACAAAAGTTTGTCCCTCACTCACAGCGAAGGACTTTATTTGCAAGTTATAATACTTTTGGGCAACGAGGGAAATGTCCCATGGAATACTTCGATGTTAGTTTTTGATCGTTTTCTTTGAATTTATCGTTAAAGTAATTAAATTTTATTTAGATGCAAACTGAATCGTTTAATATGTTCTACTTATAATGGAGATATGTGCAGTTTATTATCTTACTAATAATTTTGTTTCATGTTCTTACAATGTTTAAGGGGGAGAATCATGGTTGAGGATTTCGTCACTTAAATATAAAAACTAATATACCGGAATTATTATCGGTTGTTTTATAATAATTGCGATTGCACCTTTAAAATTGGGAATTATACAACTTTTAAAATCTTAAAAAAAAAACTTTCTTTATCACTTCTCTAATTTTCAATGAAAAAATCAGACTTATTAAAACGTAATATCTATACCCGAGTGCAAAATCATTTTACATATTTAAGTCTTGCCCTCAAGTCTCCCTTAAACTCACCAGAGAGGTCTGTTGTAAGTGGAACCCTCAAAACTTGAAAATATAAATGAATATACTCAGCTGCTTCGGCTTCACTTCGTGGAAGTTTCGATTACTATTGTGTTTAACTATTTTTCTGTACATACGGTAGCATATTATGTGATATAGCATAAAATATAGCATTTGATATAGCATAGAATTTTGCATATAGTATAAATTTTGTGTGATATAGTATAAATTGTCGCCCCCGGCGGCGGCGGGGTAACGTTCAAGTCTGAGAACCCAGAGGTTGCGCGTTCGATTCCCGCCTAGGTGATTTTTCCTCCACCTAGGGCTTGAATGTATGTAATTGTCAAATTGTTATATCTATGTTCGAAGTCCGACGTAAAGATCGAAGTGTTGCTTTCGGACTAATAAAAGTTCAATAAATAAATGAAAGTGATTTCATGAATGACCGTTTACTGACAACTTAACTATTTAATTGTAGTACCCTTTAGCCATGTTCTGTGATTCCATTCAGAGCTATAATAATTGCGAAACTGAGGAAATTATGTTCGAATATTTTCGATGAGCTCGCAGACCAAGAAATATTCGAAGTCTTGATAGCGTATGTATGAATACACGTATGAGAAAACGAAACATGGAGAAAAAAGAAGTCCGTGAGAATAGATTAGTCCAAATCGCATAAGCAAAATATTTTCCCCTGTTACATTAGCCTAAAATCGCTCCTCAGCTTAAAAAAAAGGCTGTATCAAAATTTTTACTTGCAATAAGAGCCTACGGTTGTTCCCTATGTGAAGGCAACATTTTTAATGGGGCCATTTATATACTTAGCGGTACCAGGATTGCATGTACCTGCTTCGGCATCCCCGATGAATGCCCTGGCATATTCTTGGAGGCCATGTCATTCAACCGGCCAAGTTAATCTAGTTGGTGAGTGTGCTCGGCCTCTTCCCCAAAGGGTGAGGGTTCGAGTGCTGCCTGGGGCAGGGGAAGCGTGATTGTTATTTCAGTCCATGATTACGAAGCGAGATTGCCGCGGACATCGGTTTACCGAGCATACTGCAGTAACCCTCTGCGGATGGCATTCGAATGCCGAAGACGGACGGAGGAGGCGTCGCAGGATTGAACTCTACCGTCAATTTGAATTTTGCATTGAGTGCATGAAGGAAAAGAGTCCATTTAAATGACTGAAAATTGACAATTCCACGAAAGATGTACATTTCATCCAATATTTATGCCTATCACTTGAAGGAAACTTCAAGCTGAAACTGAAAGATATCTTTCCGTTCCACACATACTATACATTCTCCTCGTCAAGGTGACACCAAAACCCACTTAATGGACAACGTGATCGTCGACCACCCCGAAGGTCGTGGTTTCGAAATCTGCCTCAGGCGTGAGTGAAGGATGCTCATGGTATCGATTTCCTATAGCCTTGCGCACGGAGTTGCGTGGTCTTAGCCATCGCACAGCCTTACAAACCTAATGACTATTTATTAGTGATACCCGCTAAAGCATAAACAAAACGTAATTAAGTGTACAACTAATTGAGCGTATATGCAAGCATATAAGCTCTTATCCAGAAGTGGGATAAATATGCATGGTTGAGAAGAAGGTTGGTTTTCTTTCGTCATATCACCATACGAAGTACGAGGGGGTTCCCATTACTGACGTCGGTGACACTAATTAGTGTCTCAATTTTCAGTTCTGAGAAGCCGTTATACCCAGCTTCATAGGAAGGATAGGCAAGATTACAAATTAATTTAAGCAGACCGAAGTTATCACGGCTAAATTTTGATTTTTAGTCAATAATTTGCCCACCTTCATGTTACTGATTGGAAAATGTCATTCACCATAATTCTTTGAAGCTTTTTATGTTATATTTCGACGCGATGGTTCAAATTTCTCAATCATTTTCTGAAATAGCATACACCTGAAATATCAGTTCCATTATCTACGATCACTACCGCAATATGACCATATAATTGGGAGTAAACGTTTTACGGGTGGTGTTCTAGCACCCCCCCCCCCCGCAGACCCTTGCGGCGGTTTGCGGAGTATATTGCACATGTAAGACGTAAAACCTTCAGCGATTTAATTGTAATGTTCAATAATAGAATAGTATGAAATAACTCTATTTACTTTTTATACAGTATCTACATTTCAATTCCTAATTTAGCTCCTTCCAAATAGTAAGTGATATTGAATCATTTAGAAATGGATAAAAACAGCTCTGATTTTGTATCGTGGATAAATTCCCGGATTTCTTGATTAAAGACGTTCCTCTTTTCGTTCATTAACATATAGAAGGCCGTTGAGATAAAACTTATCCCGATACGCAGTCTCCCGGCCAGAGGAATGGTTCACCTGGCTTAATTAGGAACACGAAAATTATTGATAATATAACCCTCCTAACATTACCTTTCATAGTTTTTGGCAAACTTATTCTTACCTTACGAACAGATGTATACGAGCAAGGGGCCTCGAAGCGAAAGCTTCGGCTAGCAAATTTGGTGCGCTAATTGCTCAACCACTCCACCACCAAAGTGGTAATGGGAGGTTGGAAAAGTTTCTGAGATGCATGTGTTGTTAATGTAATCCCTTTTAATCGCCCGCTGTCCGACCGTCCCTCCGCCCCGGGCAATTTTTTTCTAGTTTTCCCTCCCCTCCCCCAGAGCTCCCTTCTCAATCTTCTCCCGCATCCCATCAGCTGGTCGTCTTCTAAAGTTTCCTCTGCAAAAAGACCCTTTCTCTCCATCACACTCTCTTTCCCGACACACAGCGCACACAGACGCTAACGCACAAGCAAGCAACACAGAGAGAGATGCAGGGGCGGAGAAGTTAACATCCTTTCATCCTCCGGCTGGTCCTCCGACCCCTCCTCTACAGCCTTCCCCTTCTCCCTTCCTCCCCGCGCCGACCTCCCATTCTTCCTCCTTTTCCGCCCCCCCGGTCCCATTTCCTCCAATCACTTCACTCTAATCCTAGCGTCCCATCCCAAGACCCAATGCTATAAGACCCAACCCTATTCCCCTTTATCCCGCCTGGCCTCCCTCTCCCCTTATCCTCCTCCTCGTGGGCCGTCGCCCCTCTCTGCCCCCATCCACCCCCTGTCCCTCACGAAAAGTTATTCGAAGACCCCTCTTCCCGTCGACTCACGTAGTTCAAGCCGCGAAGATGTTGCTAAAGATGTCAGTGCTTACGCCTTAAAAAGTCTTCCCTCAACCCCCCCCCCCTACAGCCTCCCCGAAAATGACCCTAAGTCCATTCCGAGTGCGGTCGTCTTTTCCTCGTTTTCGATTTTTGCCTTTATTTTTGTTTTCGAGACAAGTCGTTCCTTCTCCGAGGGCCTATCCTTTCATTTCACCTGCTTGGGAATCACTCTGGTTCCCAGCAACGAGATGAGCACTTTTTCAGCCGTGCCTCAACGAGATTACTTCCGTCCTTGTGTTGCGAAACGAGTCTTCGTGCCACAGAGAATAGCACTAGCGACGCACTCGAAACTCCATTTGGTTCAATTTTTGGTCCATTCGTTCGTTAATCACTTTGACTGAAATGGATTATTTCATAACTAAACTGTTATTTTCACTGAACGATATTTCCCCTTATGCAGCTTCACTTAAATAAATTTCAACCTTTGTAATTTAGCCTGTTTTGACTATAAGTTAATATAATTTTTTTGTAATTTTTGCTTAAAATCCTCAATAATCCACCAATACTCCGTCTCCCATGGTTTATGGGTCCATATGTGGCTATACATTGAGGTAGTCTACCGTTTAAGGTAGATTTTGGAGGAAAAATGACTAGCTATCCCGACAGTTCTAAACCTCTCCAAGCAGGGAGGCCTGAAACCGCTCACCACAATTAACTCTTCTTTAATTCCGCATACTTCTTACCTGCGTTCATTTCATCCATTATGCTTTTTCATTTCCTTTCCCTACCTATCTTCTCTAGCATTCTTCCTTCTTTCAACTAAATCTGCATGATATCCCGCAAGAGTGTGTGGCAGTGGCTGCGGTATCTAACTATCATATCACAGTCTTTAGCATTCGATTACCAAGCAAAAGGCTGTTTGGAACTTCTCATTCCTCTTTTCTATTTCTCTCAACAACCTATTTCGTTCTCTTACAACTTCTAGTACCATTTGAGCTGCTCTTTTTTCGAAATGTATACCTTTCCCATCTTCTTCATACCCCCTTCTCAAAAGTGTCCAAACCATCATACTTATATGACCAAGTTTCTGCGTCTTAAAGAAATAGGCTTCAAATCAAAGTGTTTGCAAATCTTTTATAATTATCCTTACTCGTTCCTTTCGTCCCAACTCCCATCTCCTTGTGAAAGGTTCCTTGCCGTACACAATTATTATTCTAAATACCCTAAATTGACTATTTGAGTCAAAATAAATTCCAAGGTAGGTTAACCGTTCCACTTGCTCTGATTTATGCACTCTAATTTTAATGTTTAACTTAGTCTTTTTCTTTTTCGGATATTAACAACTTTATATTTGTACATTGATTTTCATCTACAAATATGAGACTGAATTATTTTTTTTCTCAAAAATGGTCGTTACAATTCTTTGACCGAATGGCTAACCAAAATTTATTCATCCACTATTCTGATGATATATTATATTCCCCACCGACTTTCAGTCGTATCTCCAACTCTTCTCATTCCTCATTAGTCATCTCCTACAAATAAAAAAAACTTTGAGAAACAAGGGTGACAATGGACAACGCTCTTTTTCATTAACTCTTAACTAATTTGCTTTATTGAAAGTTTTCTCAAAATAAATTAAACCAACCAATAGATCCTGGTTTTATTTTATTCCATAATCATTATAAAATTAGTAGTCGTGTCATGCTAAGTGTTGTCTTGTTACGTCGGCGTAGTGAACTGCTTACAGCAAATTGATTCAGTTTTTCCTCTCAAATTTTTTTGCAAATCTTGTTTTATTGAAACTTCAACATAAGATGTGAAGTCAGCAAGCTAACTGTTTCCCATCTCCGGGTTTTTTTCCCTGATCGGCAGATCCTGCATAATGTCAACATCTTCCGAAATCATCCTTTCTCCCTCGTTAACTCAGATGTCGGAGCTGGACGATTATGGTAACGGATACACAATGTCTATAGATGTGTTCGATGGATGATTATACGAGGGTTGCTGTTTATATTTATAGCCTTGACAACACTAAGTGCTTTAGGCGCTATCTGACGTTTCCATCAATAAGTTTGACCCAATGGACGCTAACTTTCCTCAGAACATTTTGTCAGTTGATCATAACTTGTGTTGTTTACAGTGACTCGAAAATTTTGCCTCAGCGAAAAAAAGGAGTTACTCGTGAACACTTTCGTGTGATTATTTTTAAGACTTTCGACGAGGATTGTCAAGACAGGAATGAATCAATCAACTTACTTCTACTTTTGGCGATGAAGCTCCATGGCTCCATTCTTTGCCACTGTAAAACGTCGGTATAACGAATTCCGTCATGGCCGCCGTTCGCTCAGCGACGAAATGTGTGAAGGTCGTCCAAAACCATTTGTTCTGCCAGAAAACATTGATGCTGTGCAAGAACTGGTAAAGGAAGATCGTCTTGCGACGTATCGCGCGATTGAGACATCCTTGGGGATTAGTATGACGAGCATCAATAGGATGGATATTTCATGAACATTTACCTGGGAAAAAAATCTGTTCGCGTTGGACCCCGCATAATTTGACAAAAGCTCAAAAAGATGCTCGTGTCACATGGTGGAAAGAAATTTTCGATAAATACAATCGCGGTGCATCAAAAGATGTTTATAATAGCTACAAAGGTGACGAATCTTGCATCTATGCATATGATCCCGACACAAAACAGCAATCCGCTGTATGGGTCTTCCAAGACGGGTGAAATCCGAAACTGGGCACGTGCTGTACCATAGAAGCCACGTAGAACCGTGAATTCTGAATGGTACACGAGCATTGGTTTGCCAGAAGTGTGCTTGGTGAAATACAGAAAAAGAAGCGACAACGAAGGCTCATTCTTCATCACGAAATTCCAAGCTCTCACAGATCGGCTGAAACAACTACCTATTGGACTGGCTAAAATGTCGAATTAATGGATCATTCTCCGTACAGTCCTGATTTAGCTCAAAATGACTTATTTTTATTCCCGTTTATCAAGAAATATTGGAAAAAGTGTTACGAAAATTGTAATTTAAAAATTTCAAGCGCATGAAAAAGTGTATTGATTATCATGGAGAATACTTCGAAAAACATTAAAGCCATTTTCAACAATAAATTAATGTCTTTTCATTATTAGGCTCGAAGTATAAACAGCAACTTTCATACTACCGCGATAAAAAATTCAGACTTGCTTTTTTATGTGTATTAACTTTATTTACCTATATTCAACCAACTTCAGGTACCTTCTGCGTTACAATAAAATTTGAACATTATTTGGTGCTCCCTCTATAAGTATTTTTCCATTTGATTTGTATTCATAATTATCTCGATACTTGTCATATTATCTTTTAATTTCTGTGTAAAATTATCATTTGCAGTTATTATTTGACTTCCACTTCACCTATAGCGTGGTATTTCATTTTAGCTTCCTTTTTAATGCGCCCGCTTTACGCAATAACGTAGAAGAAAATATTAGCTACTCTTCCATTAGAACTCCATGAGGACTGTTTCAATAAGATCAATCTGAGATGTAGGTGGAGAGAAAGAGAGATTTAATTTGGAAGGAAGCAGCTTATAGTACAGATTTCGGTTTGACGGATGACTTAAAGCGTAACCGTTGGGCCAAATCAAGCTTGGTGGTGGGAATGTTGTGAAACCTTAATGAGAAACTCTGGTCCCAAGGCTGTAATTATTTTCTCTCTCTTGACTCTCGTTTGTCTAAGGGGTTTGCAGTGCGGTTTGCTTTAGATTAGGTAACGGTAGTTCTGCTTTACTCGGTTCCCTCTACTTCTTGTTTCAATAATAATCTTTTGTTTATGAAAACGAACAGCTAGTTTTAAGATATTCTTTGATGCATTCCACTTTAGATACATATTGTGTTTGATCTCACCTTGCTAAGATATTGGATCCTCCTTAAGATATAGGACCAATGCTACCTTTTCATATCACATAAGGAGATGTTTCCTTAGCAGTGGCGCTGTTTTTTTATTTCTTCCTCATTGAGTGCATTTTCAATGTATTTTAAATATTTTAACTGAAAAGATAATAAATTGACTCACTGATTACAATTTTTCTATTTCCAGGTAAGGTGCATGTTGGTCAAACTGAAGTATCTGAATCTAGTAAAGTAGGTGTTTCGGTCGGTGAGTGCTCTATATAACTATTATTAAATCAAAGGTATTCTCTTATTTACGTAACTCGTAATTTAGTTAAAAGTTTATATTAAAATAATAACATATTTTAATGAACACCTAATGTTTTGCATTAATATATTATAAATGTTCAGATTTTCTCCGTTACTCCACCAAGAACTCGAAATTTGGTATATTGGGGCATTGGTATTCTGGGTTTGTTCATCGCAAAACCTTCACTTTCTTGGGTTTTATCATTTAGAGCGTACTTATTTACTCTCTTAAGGATGACATCAATGCGAAATTTTCTCTTAGAAAATAATTTTATCTTTATTGAACCGGTACAATTACCTCGGATTGGAAATAGTAGCTCATAATATTATATAGCAGTGGTATTGTTCTCGTATAATGGCTAGTTATTACCTTTTGACTTCAATCGAAAGACGAAGGGAAGCTTCAACATCTGGCCATCCTTATGGGGCAGGTTATTCATATGCGCACATATTTCAGTTTTCGTAATAGTTCAAGTTTTTATTTCATTGTCTTTGACTGTACTGTTCTCACTCGAATTGAAATGTCTCAAGAGCTGTTACATTGAACCGAAATGGATTGAAAGATGACCAGTCGTAGGCAAACGGAAATTCTGCATACTCATAAACGTTTAATAAATGTGCACGTTATCTCAGGCTGGTGGTCATTGAGCTCTAATAAAATCTATGGAAATTATATCTTTTTGCCCTCAAAATGAAATAAGTCTACAAAGATTTATTTGTGTTGACCATTTCACATATGGCACATCTTTATACTTAGCAATAACGCACGCAAATCGGAGTAAACCGCTTCCGTACTGAGCAAAGGAGCGCTTTACAAAGTCAGAATGACCCTTAGTCTATGAGAATTTGGGTACTCACCACGAGTCCTCCAGGTTTATCTAATCCCTCTATCTTTTTTTCCACCCCTCCTCCATCTTTTCCCTCATTCAGTCCTGGCGTTGCAAAAAACTTTTAATTCTCTTCGCCTCTGTCTTTCCCATCTCCTACTCTCTCGCTCCTATATCTCTCTCTGTCGCCTTGCCTTCCTGTGTCCTTCTTGCATCATCTCCCGTCCCTCCTCGCCTCCTCCCCTAGACCTCCCTGGGAACAGCCTTTCCCTTTTTCTCTCTCCACCCGGGTCCTTTCTCTTAATTCACAGCTTCATCAACTTCCCTTAGGGAAAAAAGAAGCAAGGAGTACGTAACAAATACTATGCTGTACTTCTTTGATTGCTTTATTCATTAATTCGGAGGTTCGTAGCAATCTTCCTTCCTCGCTTTCGCTGGATATTAGAATTTCTTTCTCTCATGTGGTCCATCCTTACCGCTGGTGACGCCGTTGTTGTTGCTGCTACCGCGAGATGGCGTTTTTCTCCTCCCAACGAAAACGCCATTTGGAATTCATTAAATGTTGTATAATTTAGAATACGCGCACGGTTCCCGTCACACTGGTGCCAGGCCGTCAACTTGTTTATGCGGCACGGAAACTGTGAAGGATTCCCTCCACGATTTTTTAATCCGAAATACAGCCAAGAATTTACTCCAAGGAGTTTAAGAAATGTCTATCCGCAGGAAAGGTTTTTGTAGCGGTGTTTTGTGCGCCACTCTTACTGTTATGACTATTTCCTAAAGTGTATTATATGGACCTGAAGATAAAGTCGACATCCTCCTCCTCCTGCCAACAGTAAATGTGTTATGCTATTAATTAAGCTGGCAAAATTCACAGGGGTCAGGTTAAGGTTACTTAATTCTACATCAGAAACGTGCATTAAATTTTACTTATTCTCTTTACTAGAACTATTAAACTACCTTTTTGGCAGTATACACTCGTATTTACCCATAAAGTTTTAAAAAATAAAAACAAATAATGAAGCTGAAATATAAGGCAAGCGTTCTTCTGAAAGCGAGGCATATTGTATCAACTTTACTTTCTTATTTCGTGAACCTAGGCGAGCTCACGCAGTAACTTAAACTTTATGGATGTGCTATAAAATATCCATTTGATTGTTTCTGGAGTCAACTTTGTGATTCAAGAGACAAACACACACTATGGCTTCTCTCGCTCGACTTTGGCGATTTCGTGGAAGAGGTAGACGGAAGTTATTTATTCGTGTCGAGTTAATAATTTCCCAAAAATGGCCCACGGTTTGCGTGCAATAATAGCGTAGCACTCGACCGCATAAGTTTACCGGGATATCGTCAGCATTAACATTTAGCCCGCTGCGCCAACTTCTTTTTAACCTCTCGAGAGCGAAGAATTCTTCGCGCGCGGCGTATCCTTCGTATCATGCGCTCACCATCAACTTCCACCAATATTTTTCCGTCTTTCTAGATTTCATATGTCCCAGGGATAAGCACTCCATTTACCCAGCACCGCAAAAAGATATATGCATGGTGGATATACGAGCATCCAGATAACCAATGCTCTCTCCCTCTTTAGTTCCAACTCCCACCGCTGGGGCGTAAAGCGGGACTTTATGAGATGGCGCAGCCGTCCTTGCTTCGTGGGATTATCACCGTCTTTATATCAGCGCTCAGCCCACCGAAAACCTCCGCCCCCTCCTCCACACTCCTCCTCCCCCTCCAACCCTTTTGCAACCGACCACATCTTCCACCGCACCCGCGTCCTACTCAGCTCTCTCTCTTGTTTACGTTTCTTCCTTGTCTGCCTCGCGCTTTTCGCATTTCGATTTTTCCCCGCCATTATCCAGCCACCCGACAGTCCATTTCTTTATCGTCAAGCCATTTTGCCCCGGCCATGATTATAAATTTCATCAGCATGCTATTCCGCTGGAAAACATGGGTTTCTGGCATGTTACCCAATATTAATATACAGTATAAGAGAGTACCTAATGGTGGTGACGAGAAAGAAGATGAACTCAAGCCCTTTCCCTTTTTCGCGAACCATCTGACCTTTGATCGAATCTTACAGCGATGACGTTCTTCTTCCTTTTCAGGTAAGCATGCTTCTTTTAATGAGAGTTGAAATGGAAATAAGAAAGAGTATCGTGTGGAGATTACCACGAAAACATTTATCATAAAATCAAAAATAGTAAAATACTTTCATTTCTTCAACGTATCTAGCTTGTACTATGCGTGTTTTTTTAAATTTTTTGCCCCAAATGTAGAATAAATAAACAGGTATATAAATCAGCTTATGAATGATAATTAACCACTAAAAAATCTCGTAAAGGGCTACCTCTTGAAAGAGATAAGGCAGCAACAGCATGATTCAGATTAAAAAAAGGTGAAAAAAAATCAAATTTATTAAATGTCTAACCGCGAGACAAAATTAAAATATCAACTCTGAGAAATATTCTAATGAGTAAATCAGATTTTACGAATACGACTCGGTCTCATTCTCACAGACGTTTGCATTCAAGCTTCTCTGCTTAGCTAGTGTTACAAAACTTACTTAAAAACCACAGGTATCACCCCGATGGTTGGTTTAGTAGAGCTACATCTACTTAATACCCCGCAAGCCGCCGCAAGGGTGTGTGGCGAGGAGTGTTAGAGCACCACCCGTAATTAAGAAAAAGGATTGATGAGGATAGAGACCACCTATGCCCAGCGACATGTGATATTCACACATCAGGGTAAGAAGGAGGGTCAATTCCTATGCCGCCTGCAGTTTCCCAGGAAGATGGGGTCCCCGAAAAATCACTCAACTCGAGTGAAGTTCAGGCTTTCCCAAGAATCGAATTCGGGGCAGTTTCCAAGCCCTCTACCCCCAGGACTTCCTCGTTTCCCTTTATCTAAAAAATCTAAAGCATTAGCATTACGGTAACCTGCTTTACAAGTAAGTATATTGTTGCACATTACGGGAAAAAGTTGTCAAATAAAATTAAAGACTATTTCATTACCATAGCTAATAATGCTCATCATTTTCGTTAATTATCTGGATATGATTAGAAGGTGGATGCTTAAGATTAACGCTGCCAAATTTCTCCAAAACGTTGCCTTCTCTTTTGCAAAATATTTACCATTCATGCAGCATAACAAATAAACTCTTCATTTGTCGTCTAAGGCTATTTCACCGTTGTGCAGCCATTAATATTCTTGATATCGCTGTTAAATATTTAAAATTAATTAATAACTCAACTCGACTCCAGTGGTTGCATGATAACCTTGCCACCTGCTAACGTAGCAGTCACGGGTTCGATTCCTATCCGAGTGGATTTTATTCAATTTAGCACTTGAGTTTTTGGAATTTTAACACTGTTATTTTTATGCTAAAGGTCTTATTCAAGAGGTCAAATTTCGGCTGTTTTCGGAGTGCTGTTAGTTAAAAAATAATTATCATGCAGAGAAATGATGCATCTACATTCTCATATTCTGTCTCAGTCCACACTCTTGGCGATATTTTAACTTGATGTTACTTATGTGGATTGGTTACCTTGTCGTATTTTAGGAAGTAATAATCATAAGTATATACCGTACTCAGAGAAAATACTTGTACAAAGGCAGTAAGAGCCTTAGGACTAGAAAAATTCTACTGTCAAATGCACACAACCGCTGATTGCATGTTCCAGTGTTTAAATCCGGTCCTGAGCTAAATCCAGGATATATGCTTTTCCAAATAGCAGAAATTTATGTGACAAAACAAGCCATGCAGGTGAATGGAACCGGCAACCTTGTTTTGGATGCGTGAATGTTGTGTGCCTATGCGCTTAGCATAAGTTGAGACATGCGATCCTCCTACGTATATCTCACCGAACCTTGGGTGGCACAATGATTGGCCATCTCATCGTAAATTGTACATGTATGCATGTGTCACGTGGACAGTTATTTCTTTACGCGGTAGTGTATAGCAGGAAACTTTATTGCTGTTCCTTTCGACCTTGAGGTCTGTCCACCGTACGGTGCATTAAGATTTGCTATGCTGACATCGCAATATTTATCCGACTGGTCCCAAAACAATTTCTTTATTTTCGCTTTGCCGTCCTTTTACGTTATTTCCTTAAGACTCTCCTCTGATGGTTTTGTCTCCGTCTTTTCTTTCCCCCGATCGCAACTCTCCGGTTTCGACCGCTCTCCCCCCCCCTTCCCTCCCCGACAGCCCATCGTGTTTCTTCTTCCGTGTCGGTAGGGTTGCTGTGAGCCTCATTTACTCTCCGATCAAGCCAATTCCCTAAGCCATCCAGTGCCTCAGCCCTCACCGCAAGTCCGTACTTATCACCCGGGGTGATTTCATCACGAAATTACTTTCCCCACACAAACTTCATCCCTTCCCATGCAAGTACATCACTCTTATCCAGCAATTTAACCCATCTTGCTCCTTTGTCCATCAGTTCATATTTGTGTTTTTTTCCTCGTCCCCAATTTTCTGCCGCCCTCCCATTCACCTCCCCCAATCTAATCCCGTCCAATTTTATCGTCAAATTTCTCCCTCCACCCCTTTCCACTTTTCCCTCCAATATTTTCTCATGCAATTTTCTCACCGAATCTTTCCTGCCAACAGCAGTTACCACCGCCCATATTCTCGCCGTTGGTGTGTGGTCCTCCTCTTGGCCCCATTTTTCTCCTTTTTTGCTTATATAATCTTCTTTTCTCTCGCAGCTCCTGTTCACTCCTCAGTCCTTCCTCCTCCTGCCCCCCTCTCACCACCCCAACCCGGCTCTCTTTCTATCCCCTCTGCTCCTCTTCGTCCTCTTACTCATTCTGAACTTTCCCCCCGTTTTTCTCTCTCTCTCTCTGCTGCCTTATTTTACGCCCATGTTCCGCATTATTTTCAATTTTTTCTCCAAATCCCTCTCCCAAGCTTGAATTGTAGCCCGAAGCGCACGTAAAAAGAAGCACTATTCAAGATTTTTTAGGGTTGTCTGCTGCTAGCTCGAACGTGATGTTTTTGATGGATGAGTACGAGTTCAGTCCACACGGTCGCAGTAGTACTTGAAAGAAAACTTGCAGGTTTTTGGCTATTTGATGCATTCTATGAAGGTTTGAGCAATGTCATGCGTTCTGAAAGTTTAATCCTCTTGCAACCTCAATCCCCGGTGGCGGCGCCGTGTTGAGATTTGATTGAAAATTTGATTTAAGTAAGTGGTAATATCGGTTGCATCTAAAATTTGACCTAAGCTCTTGCACCATCCCTAGGTAATTCTGAATGGTGTATTGATTGCACGTATGACTGTGCACCATAGGTGGAAATTTTCCCTTGTTTTGTCGGGCGTTGAAAATTAATTGTTAAAATTCAATTTCTTTGCTCCAGCAAGGCGATTTCCTTGTCCTATGAGTGAACTCTTTAAATGCATTCGATAGCTTAATTCGTGCAAGCTACTGTATACCAAAACAACTTTGGTGATAACGCCATGTGATTTATCCATAAAACTTTGATAATACAATTACCATCGTATTTTTTCCACCTTAAATGACTGTGACTGCTGCATATTCTTGACAGATGCTCGTGAATTTGGTTCTGATCCCGACACCCAGGAGTTATTTGCGTCCATGTGAATTGTATGAGAACCAAAAGGTTATAAATGAAGAATCTGCATTATCTATGCATGCCGCCACGGTTTGTATAGTTACCTGAGAATTTCCTTTGACTTTGCTCGTGTGTTGATGATAGCAATGCATCTTGCATAATCACATCACATTGAAGGAAAATAAATAGTTGCCATTCCTCTTTGAAGCGGCGCTGCCTCCTGGCACCATTTCTCCTCGACAATAAGGTAATAAAGCCTAATGTATCATTCCTTTCTGGCATGGTTTCCACAGTCTTAACGTTACCATGGAGCCAGCCAGCGCCAGGTTTCTCGGAATGCATTCCCCGCGGACATCTGTATAGTTTTATGTATTTGCAAAAAGGAATTTCTTCACAGGAATAGATATAACTTCTGGGGTTTGAGTAATCGTGGGCAGTGAACAATCTTATAACGAAACTCAGTTATTCTGTCTCCATCGTCGAGTCAGCTTATCGCATACATACTTCCTACCCATCCTTACTTCCTCCTCATCGACTCGCTCCTTCCCCCTTCTCTTACTCCCTGTTTACTGTTTGAATCTCTTTCGCCCTTTTCTCCCCTTCATTGCTCTCTTCCCCCGCATCCTCTTCCCTCACCCCTGGAGACTCCTAAGGCCTTTCCATCCTCTCACTCCAAATGTGGTTCTCCCTCTGCAGTCTTTTTTGCTTGTCCTTCTCGTCGGCTCCTTGGCACACCCTTCTCCTGGCATCGTCCGACCCCTTTTTCTTTGCTCCCTTCCTCCCTCTTCGTCCTCCCCCTTTCTCCATCCCCCTTTCGCTTAGCCTCCCTCTCCTCCTAGACTCTATCTCTCAAGATCGCCACCCACCCTCTCGACCTCCCCATCTCTTCCCTTCCATCCCCTTCGCTCTCTTCAGAGTCCTCCCAACTCAGCGACCTTTCTCCCATTTCGTCTCCACTCCGTCCCAACCTCTCGCTTTAACTCTCTGCAACTCATTCCGTCTCCTCCCCCCGCCTCCAATATCTTCCCCGCCCATTTCGAGGAACCTCTGCCACCCCTGTTTTCTCCCTGAATGTCTTCCCCTAACCCTGCCCCGGTGAATTTAATGCCCCCTTCTTCCCTCCGTCCTTCATCTCTCTCTCCTTCCTCCGCCGCTATATACCACGGGCACATATCCCTCTCCTACCCAAATTCTCGAAACTTCCTCCATGTTTAAGGTGTCTCACTAAGCTCCTTAACCACTTGAGCGCTAATCTCTTTATATTTTCCCACCTTCTTACCCCTTCCCCCACCCCCTTCCGTCCGCTACTCCCTGCCATTCTCCAAGCGCCCCCATTCTCCTCACCCGCATCCCGTTATCCCGAGATATAATTCCACTACCACCCACGGGGTCTTTTTACGCCTCTCGCTTTCCCTCCGTTTCCTTCTCTACCTCTTACCCCTTCTCCGCGGTCCTTAACACTTCCGCCCACCCCACCCTCGTCCCCTACGCACGCCGCCTCAACCCTATCACCGTTCCCTTTTCGGTACATCTCTCTCCTTTCCCACTCTATGCAAGTTCTTGCCTTTACTATTTCTCGGAGTCCTCTTCCCGCAGACCGCCGCCGAGAGAAGGTGTGGGGTGAAAGGCTACAGTCAAGCTACCCTTGTGCTCGTTGCGGAAGGGGGATGGAGAAAAATGGAGGGAGTGGGAGTTACTGCGAAGGAGGAAATAATGGAATATAGTCGGGTGGGGTGGAGTCTAAACAGCTTAGGCGCTAAAATATAGTAGGTGATGGAGGCTTTGATGAAAATGCTCTATTCGCTCATCCGATTCGACTTAGCTCATTGTCACAATAGTTCTGCCGAATCAATTAAAATAAAGTTGGTCTTCGACGTCTGCCATTCGGCTTGTATTTCTCTGCCATTTGTCTCAGGTAGTCACACGTTAAAAGCCATTTTTCGTTTATTGAATGTTTTTTGGGAGGTAAATTTGAGTATATTTTTTTAAGGTTTTTATGGCATTCTATTTTATAGTACTACGACGACTAAATGAAAATATGAGGATTAGAATTTCATATTTTGATTTGACTTTTTGGCTTTTACCCTTTGTGTTGACTAAAGTTTTCTTATCCCATGATAAGTGGTTTCGATTAATGCTATCATCAACCATTTTGCCCTAATTTTATTCAATTTCCCTACGAAAATAAATAGCTCGTATTTTCATACGTGCTTTAATGAAGACACAAATGATAACTCTTGATGATAGCATTTTTCTGATCAACTTGGATTTATTAGAGATGCCATACAAGTCATTTTGATTTCATATCCGACTTCCTTGTGAATTTCCCACATCATGGAAATCATCGAAGTTCCCAGCTCAATGTTATCAGACATTTGTTTCTGATGATACGAGTATACCTGGATCTGTATGAAATCGTCCCACTGACCCATACTTGTTCCTTGACCTCTTGTCATCAATTTTATCTAGCCCTCGGAATAATGACCCCCTCTATCCGAATTGAATAATTCCTCAGCTCAACTCCCCTTCCCCCCCCTTTATCACCTTCCCTCTTACCCCTCAGTGGGACACCGCTCTTTGCCTTAGCAGTAAGTGCACGATAATCAGGATATTAGGCCCATGGACGCCGCCGTCCTCGCAATACTTGCGCACGACTGCCCGCCTCCGTTGCCCCAACCTTTTTGCCTTCCTATTCCACTTAAGGCAGTAAGTGCGCTTCCTTTATCCGGGATTAAGCCGCTCGCCTCAATGCCTTCTACTCCCGCACTCCTTGAGGCATTATTGTTCCTTTCGCCGCCTTTCCGCAAAACTCGACTCCATTATGGGAGAACTAGTGTCTTCGGATCCAACTGGCTCCTACTTTAGCTCAATAATGGTCGCCCTAATGGGTTCTTTACTGTGTTGATTGCATTTCCTTGCACTTAGTATGGGACTCTCCCAAAAGAAGAAATGCCATTTCCTGAATAGGTGCGTCCTTTCATCTTAAGGTCAGGCGTCGTGTATATTCCTCACCAATTTCCTTAATGTCATTAGAAATAAATGTATATCATGCCTGGCCCATCTATTTGAGATAAGTTTTGGACTTCTGTGCGAGAGACGAGGGGTTTAGCAAATATGAGTTTGTAAATTTTTTGCAATAATTATTTTGAATAATGAATAATTTGCATGTGACTTTCGGCGACGTTTGTCAAATCTCTTCAAATCACTCAACAATTTCAATCGTTCAATATTCAATTCGTTTAAATTTATAATTTATTTAATTCTCATCAGATGAATTCACGTGTGTGTTAGCGATATCTATGAACATTGTACAAAAAATTAAAAGTCACAGTTTTATTAGCAAAATGTATTAAATCAATCATTTGGATATTGAGGCATCAATGCGAAAATGAGCAGGACGGGAGCCTTAATACCAACGGACCCTAAGAATCTCTCCTCAAAAAAAGCAATTATACATTGATAAAAATTACTCGCTTTAATATATTTCTTGATTAAAAATTGGCAGTAAGCCGTTTTGCGGGAATTAATTTTTATTCCGTAGATTTATGTAGTGGAAAATATTTCTCCAATTTCCAGAAGAGTTATGGCTAAAGCGTCATCTGACTCTTGACCCGAGATTTATTATGACTAATGATTATGTTCTCTAAGAAATTGATGGAATGAACTCCGGACCGCTTGTAGTATGACAGAAAATAGCTTTGCAACCGTACCTTTATAAATAGATACACCGAATAGCTTAATAATTTTTCAAAACTTTAACTATCTTACCTTCACTCAATCGTTCTGATCACTTGATTCTTGAATGATTTTAACCTAATAAAATATTTACAGCTCTGTTGCCTCGTAAGTATTCGTCCATCCTTCTGGATATACTAACAAATCGAACTGAATAAAATGCCACAATTTTAATGCAACACTATCATTAACTCCTCCCAAAAATTAGGTAGTTTTCTACGGGACCATGGGTATTTACTCTACCAATTATCAGTAATTTTCGGAAAGCTACTGAAAACCTTTACTCTATATGAGGACTATCTAATGTCGTCGTAGCTGTATAAACAGATTTCTTTAGACTATTTCTATCTTTAGTAACAAATGTTCCGCAACCCGTTGGGGCACCCTTTGCCACACGCTTTTGGGGCGGCTGTATATGAAATTTAAATTATCAATTCGTTTCATCCCACTAATTCTTAATATAGTCTGAGTTCATTTTTTTCTGTATTTGGATATAACCCTACTACGTTCCCTTATTTCATGCCATAATTAAACACTTTTTCATTTATCTTCTGCATTATGCAGCTTATTTTCCACGTCGTTCACCGCACTACTATCGCTAAAGCCTCCGAAATCCAAGCTCCTCCTCTTTCGTCAAAACAGCCATTATTCAAGATACTGCGCTTAACTCCGTATCAGTCTTCATCAACATTCTACGTCTTGACTAAAACCCGGTCATCAATTCGCCTCCTTTGTGAATGTTTTCTTTGTGGAAAAGGCTATTCTACTAATACCGTTAATAATAAGGTATTTTTGTTCAAATCAATGCCTAGATACGTGCCACTACATCTCGATATAGCCTCCAAATTTGCTGCATAACTTAGCTTTCCTATTTTGTGGAGAACCTCATTCCCTTCTCTTTATGAAGTTTATTTTAATTTCATTTATTTTTACGCAGTTATGCTGCAATGATCAATAATGATTACAATCTTTTTACTAATTGGCTGACTAAATTCTTATCTTTTGGCTGTCCGCACAATGTCTTCCGACATTCAAACCTTTGTGTGAGTGCCTTTTCACTGTTATTTATTTTGTATATAGGTTCAATGCCGGCTGACAACAGTGAAGCCCGTGTACTACCCCCTGACTAATACCACAGATCCCTGTTCTCCACCTGTGAATCTTACCTGTAGTTAGAGCTATGTATAGATATAGAAATAGACTGCTATCCCATCAGAGCATTCCTATGTATACTACTATCCACGAAATATATAAATAAAACGTTTCAAGTTTTTTTGCATTCCTGTAAAGAAAACACTGGGGAATAATATTAAAGATAACACTGGAAACACTTTGCAACCCTGGTCTATTAACCTCCACTAACGAAATCTGAACTGGTGTTAACCCAATTGACCTTTTCCAGCCAGTTGCTGAATTTTGGCGCTTACTTTTCTGCGCACATATTCACATCTATATCTACATCTACTCAATACCCCGCAAGCCGCCACAAGGGCGTGTGGCGGGGATGTTAGGGCACCACCCACAATTTAGAAAAAAAACCCGCATGCAGAAGCCACAAATTTATAGTCCACAAACCAAGCATGGTAAACATTCATGCAATAGCCCTTTCACACGCATGCAAACCCACACATATTGAAAGTTCACATAGCCCCATATACGAACTCTTTTGGAATTATTTTTATACTGAACGATTAAGTGGAAAAAAGATGAAATTTTGGAAAGAGGAATTATTATTATGGCAAGAATTTGTAAGATTTTTTTAAGAAAGCCTCGGTGAGTTCAGTTAGTTTTAAAGTTAATATTTTGGGGTAGAAGTAGACCAGAGGTAGCCAAGACGACTACGAAGTTGAATCCACGAGGGACATAAAGAACAGGGCATTCGAAGAATAAATAAACGATGAAATCATCGAAGCATTCGGGGTTTACGGACACAGCATCTTTGTAATGACGGAAAATAGCGACGGCAGTGGGAAACTACCAACAAGCGGATCTCGTGAAGTATGGCAATACGCAATTCCGGAAAAACCAAGAACATATAAATACAAAGAACAGAGCGTAGAAACAGTTTTCTCACGTATCAAAAATACTTACTTAAGTGAGTAACTGAAAAATAGAAAAATGATAAAAGAAAGTCTCATAGAAATACAGTTTGGATTTAGGGAAAACTGAGGAACAATAGAGGCAGTACTTAGAGTGAGGGTACTGATCTAAATAATGAAACACATAAACAATATTACCTGATATTCGTGGACACGGAGAAGAACTTCGGCTACGTTGAATGAAACAAGATTTTTAAAGTACTAGAAGCGTGCGTTATTTCCTACAATGACAAAATAATAACCTACTGCCTACATGAGAACCAGATAACGACCATGAGGATGAAAAACATAGGAAAAAGAGTAGCTGAAATAAGCAAAGGAGTTAGACAAAGAACATCTCCACGCTATTATTCAACGTTTATCTGGAGTCGCAAGCATTGGGCATTAAAGGAGTCAAGGTAAACTGCAAAGAAATGAACATGCTTCAGTTTGCAGATGACATCATAGTAGTTGCAGAAACGGGAGAAAAACCGCAAGTAATCCTGATTGCTATGGACATAGTACTTTGGTTACATAATATGAGCATCAACAAAAAGAAAAATAAAATGCTTGAGTGGGAAAGAGAGAACCTGAAAGAAAATATTACATATCGAAGATTGAAATTAGAGCATGTGGAATCCATGAGGTCCGAGCTTCTATTAGTGCCGTTATGCTCAGAATATTCTTTATAATTCTCCACCAACGAAAGCAACTCTTCTTCAAAATAATTAGGTACATTTAAATACTGAATAGTTGGTAATATGTTGGCACTAGATTCCTTATTAGAGACGTTATTGACTTTAAGAGGCTAGCAATTCTTGATATATTTAAACGCTGCAAATAGAGGAAAGTGTTACCCATCCCTGTAATGAGCAATTTTGCCTAACTAGCAATCCTGCCATCGTAAGTATAGTTTCGTACCCCTTACGGACATCATTCTTGCATTCTATGTAGGGTAACCCTTTTTTAAGGATTATTTTGCGACTTACGATAACCATTGAGCATTAAAATCTTATGTTTTCAATAGGGCCACTCGCGAATAGTCAAGGATCTGGTGAAGTTCGTCCCGATTTTTGAAGGGGGGATAGATTCCAGATAGTGCAAGGTTACATCAAAAGTCCGCCCCCGTGATATGCGCGCTGGAAAAAAAGAAGCCTAGTGAATAATTCGCCTTTCAATTCCAGCGCGTCTTTGAAGATTTGTGAGGATTTCTCCATGAAACGCACCCACTGATAGTAATCTCTCTCTCTTAGGCCCCGAAATTATTTCCGGGGGGTTGAGTTAATTCTATGCTTTCCTTCATCCATTCTCCACGAGGCCCTTACCTAGCGAACGTCCCTTGACGAAATCCCTTCGGGGTGTGTTTGTGTGTGGGCGCCGTCCTTCGCCGCCGGACCCTGGCCAATCTCCCATCCCTTTCGGCACTGCATCCCACCATTTCGGGCGCCCCTCCTCCCTTCAAGGTTCCCGCTAGGACTCTCGCCCTCCCCCTTCCGCCTTGCCTTCGCCCAACCCCCTTCCCTACTGCTAATGCCCCGACTCCTTTAATCAACCCCCCACCCTCTTTTCTTTGCTCCTAATCGTCTTTCCCTCTTCTCTTCCACTTCCCAGAATTCTCTGCGCCTCCCCACGGTCCTAATTCCTTATCCAATATCTATTCAACCGTAGGCCGCCGATGTATTAACTTCCCCCGGGTTGCACTCTCGTATTTTGGCTGCCTTTGGCATCTTATCGTCTCCATCCTTGGTTTAAAAATATTCGAGCGGATCTGATAACTAAAAAAATGTAGCTGGAGCGCGGGACAAGATGAATTACATTTATTCGGAGTGATATAAATTCCCTATTAACTTCGGTGTTCATGGGCATAATTATTAGTTGCCGAAGAATTTGATTGAGGAGCATTAAGACACCTTCTGCTTTATCGTAAAATACGGTGTCCAGTAATGTGCGTTACTTACTAATTGGAGGAATACGAATTGATGTGGTGTTTACTTTCGGAAAAAATGCCTGATATTTTACCACTTTCATTTTCATCGTGCACTAATTATTGCTTGACTACAGGGTTCGTCCGGAAAATAAGTGTACTGAGCTCAGGAAAAAAAATGTATTACACTTTTACATATCTTAAGCTAATATTCCTCAAAATAGTACCCTTGTGAGTCGATACACTTGTTCCAGCGGCGTTCCCATTCCTGGAACGCTCCCGCGAAGGCATCGTCGGGAACGTCTCGAAGACACGTCGTCACGGCCTCTTTGACGGCGTCCAAAGTCTCGTATCGCGTTCCTTTCAAACTCCTCTTTATCTTCGGGAACAGAAAGAAGTCCGGTGGTGCCAAGTCCGGGCTGTAGGGCGGGTGCGGCAGCGTTGCCACGCCGTGCTTGGCCAAGAAGTCCGACACGACAAGCGCGGTGTGAGACGGCGCATTGTCGCTCAGGTTGTCAGTCATACGGTTGATCGCTGGCCGGACGCGGGCGACTCGTTTTCGAAGCCTGTCGAGCACTTGGACGTAAAATGCAGCATTTACAGTTTGTCGTTCAGGTACAAATTCGTAGTGGACGACTCCCCTTTTGTCAAAAAAGACTTATTTGTCAAGACACTTATTTTCCGGACGAACCCTGTAGTTTAGCCCTTGGAAAGTCTGGTAACAAGTTACTAGCGGCTTTTGAGAATTTCCGGCGCAGAAGTCATCATAAACACCAGGAAAAACAATTAAAGGACTTATTAATCTCTGAAAACTTTCAGGAAGCAAACTTATCTGCCTACCTAATATCTTACTAGTCTTAGGCTTGTCGAGTCATTAGGGTGAGTTTGAGCTAAAGTCTCAAAGCTATTTCTGGCCGTGACCGTGATTAAGTCTGAGCTAAAACCACTTCGTACAATCCGATTGAGGTATCAACGCCCTAAAGAGATCCTATGTGCATCCTCTTGTTAAATTGTCTAATCATGAAAAATAATGAGTTCTGAAGACTTACTTGATTAGAGTTGAGTATCAAATTTCTGTTCTATTTTATGTCTTTATATGGCCTTTTTATAATATTAACTGTATAAATTTAAAAATATTCGATATTTCTTTTGTCTTGAATATTGAATCGGATAATCTCACTTAACCTTTTCCATCGGTTTATAATAATTTAAGAAGTTTTTAATCCTAATATCGCCTTATTGCTCACATATTTCACATCATTGAGCACCGGCTGAAGTAACGACCTGATTTCATACTTTTTTCGTCGGCTGGATCACGTATGAAATTAATACAGTCCTCAAAAGCATTATTCGTATAGGTCAGTAGTTAACATATTAGGATGCCTAATTAAGATGGAAGTAGGTAACATACCAGGTGTTATTTATTGCACGCGACTTTTAGTGCTTGATAAATCTTCTGGCCACGTTTACAGACGCGCCGCGCCAATCCATGAATTTGCGTCACGTAGTTTTTAGGAGCCCCGCTGCAGCTAACTACGCTATCCGTCTTATTCTTCCCGTATCTTATATTCTCCTCTCTGCCTTCATCCCCTCTCCAACCTCTCCTCCCCCACCCTTCGCCTTCTCAGTCCTCACATCCCCAATCCAACTTTTTTTGGCTCGCCCAACGTCTATTTCCTCTTCATTTCCAGAGCCCCAAGTTTTTCCCTCCGCTTTACTTTTCCTCTCCCTCTATCGCAAAACTCCTTGGGCAGTTCTTTTCCTCTTCCCTCCCTCGCACTTTTTTTCCTTTCTCCCTCCATCTTCTTCGGAACAACTCCCTTCCTACATTTCTTAAAAAAATCTCGCGGCCGCCCTACACTTCTCCTTTTGCGTCGGTATTCTTATGTTTTTCCTCCTGCTCACGCCCCTCCACTTTGGCCTCCGTTAAGTCAACGTCTTTTACCAACCTCCGCTCTTCCTTTTGCTGTCCGTCTCCTAATCCCGACCACAGTTACCACTCTTTAGATGCGAGCGAGGCATACATGTATGCCCACGCCTTACGCGCATCTCTTCTGTCCTTTTGCTCGTCATAGTGTTGTTAAATATTGCGTAAGTCACAGCTATCACGTTTCTCGGAATCTAAATGGTGTACCTGTTAATCATGAAACTACTGACTGATTGTAGACATTATAATACTGTGCTAATTATCTGAAATCGAAACGAAATTTTAGTTGTTACTTGTTGAAGCATTTCCGCCAGGTTATAATAGAATATTGTAGATGTAAATATTACGGTTGGTAAATTAAATGGATTGGAATTACAACAGGTGGAAGTAATTAAGTTAGGCTTGGCATTTCTTCATAACAATTTCTAAAGAATCATTCCGGATCGATTGGTGTTTCGAGCTGCATCCAATGGACAATGACGTGAAAATTTTTGTCTTTTTGGGTTTGAATTGGCAAGTTTTTGTTTGTTTGGGAAGTGAATGAATTCTGTTTTACGGGTGGTGTCATAACACCCCCTGCTACGCGTCCTTGTGGCGGCATGCGTGATATTTTGTAGATGTAATTATTAGATGCAGATTTTTCTCAAAATCTAATCACATTGATATGATTGATTGAATATGGTATAATCGATGGTGAGAACCACTCATGTTTTAGGCATAATGATATTATTTAGTTTTGGCATTGATTCAAAATATGTTTTTAATTACCAACATTACAAAAATCTTTCTGTAATTCGTCTATTTTGAAAATTATTTGCGTTATTCGCTGCGGTGAAAATCAGTGTGAGGTTGTTCATGATTGCTCGGACTTTATTGTCTTGTTCTACCTAAAACTAAACTTGTTTCTAAAAACTACCTGACTCATGATATCATCTATATTATATTTCATGTTATCATAATCCGCATAGTTATCAACGCTCAAAGTAAATAATATTGCGTTATCTGTAACCACCTTTACTACGTGCTTCTTCTCCCATGCTTCTTAATTCCCATTAGTCAGTCCAACTTTTAGTCATTTCCTAGTGCTTTGCGTAGAATATTCCACACGATACGTTTCATCACCACACATACTTTACTGAAAACATATTAAATTTCCCTCTATTATTCTGCTCCAAAATGGGTATTAATTTCGAAAAAAATCCGGCATGCTAAATTAACTTTACACGAAAGAAAATGGATGGCATTAAGCTTGTATTGAAGTAACCGATTCATTACAATGACGAAAAGACTGCCACCCGGCAAATATTTTTTTTTAATGACCCAGGTCTCGGCCAAAATATAATACATCTGCTTAATACCCAGCAAGCCACCGCAAGGACATATGGTAGGGGGTGTTAGGGCACCACCCGTAATGAAGGAAAAAACGCTTGTAAAACCAATAATTTATACAGTCCACAAACAAAACATGGTACACATTCATGAAAAAACCCTTACTCCCCACATACTCGTACATGGAATCACACTAAGTACCAACTAACATACACATGCACCTACAACTACTATATACCTGATATCTTTGCGATGTTTAATTTCGTTCCGACTTGTACATAAAATGTTTTTAATATTCCTAAAGTGACTTCGGTTTCTTACTATTATGATTTCTGGTTGGTCGGGGAAAAAATAAGTATTTGAATGTATCTTAACTGGACTCTATCTCTCTTATTTTATCTTTGTGGTCTGATCTGCCTAAGTAGTTTGGGGCCATTATGATTCCTTTAATGTCATCGTTAAACTCGTTTGTTCTGAACCTTTCTAAAAGTCTGTCTTGCTTGTTCTCTTCGTATTTCAAGTGGCTCCCAGCCTAAATCCTCTAAGAGTCCTGTTACACTTTTGTTCTTATTATAGATATTTTTAATGAATCTGGCGGATTTTCTCTGGTCACTTACCTAATTCCTTTTGTCAAAATCTTCCCCAAGGATCCCACATACTTACGGAATATTCCAAATAAGTTCTAACTAGAGCAAAATAACACCTTTCTTCAACTTTCACATTACATTTCACCACAACTCGTTTAATGAATCTCAGTTTCTTTAAAACGGATCCGAACGTATGATTACGTGATGATGGCGCTATACTACGAAACCGAGGACAGGTCAATGAAAATATTTATGAAATGACCATATATTTTATTTTTCTTTATTTTTGAAACTAACCTTTCAAAGTTTCACGACGTACATGAAGTCCAGCAAGCACAAACATGTGAGCGCATGACAATAATTTAACTCTAATTCGGGAATATAATGGCGAAAACATATGCGTTTGATGGTAATAGCTCTGTTTTCACAGGAATCTTCTGGTAAAGAAGCCAAGGTTCCCCTTTGAAACTATCACATCTCTCCGATCTACTTGCTTGTATTTTCCGCCGTCATGAATAAAATAAATGCTAACCATTTGATGCGGCCTCCGTGACCCTCCCCTTGCCCGAGTAACCCTCGCAGGGTCGACTTGAGTAGTATTGTAGATGTTAGCCGAGACCCACTCGCCCCCCCCTCTTCCCTCCAACCGCTTCCGCTCTTCTTCCCGCGCAACACCATTCCACCCCAACCCTCCTGTGAAAGCCCTCAAACACCGAGACCACCGCAGCCTCGGCCAAACATCTTTCCGACCCCCCGTCCCCCCGAGGACTCCAATGCCATCTCCGGCTACTTAACCTCCTTCTCCAAGCATGCCCCCCCCGCCTCGTTCGTCTTGTTAAAGGATGGTCTCTTGGGCCCCCTTTTCCCAGCATCACCCCTCTCCTTTCCTCTCTCTCTCTGCTCTTGACGTCCGTTTTCTCTAGACGCAGCGCGGGGAGGAAGGAGACCGAGAGGGGCAGGAAGGGGGCTTGGGTTTTTAAGTCTGTGTGGGAGAAGAATGGAGGGGTCGAATGAGGAGGAATGGACATTCAGGGGGGGAGGGTGCGAGCGGGAAAGTGTGAGATGAAGCGGCCAACCCTGCGGGAAGCGGAGAGGAGAAGAAATGGACGGAGATTGCAGGGGCAGCCCTTGTCGATGTAGGCGTTGTCTGGGGGGAGGGGGTGTTGAGCAGTGGAAATTTGGGGAGGCCTCTGGGTCTCTTGAAGGATGTTGAAGAGGGAGTGTCCGTCCAGTGTTTTGACCCGCTGCGGTTGACGGGCTGACAAGAGGAAGGGTAAATGGAAGAATATTTCCCCTCCCTCTCTATCACTGCACGACTTTCTTTCACATATTACACGTCAATTGGTCAAGTGAAAGAAATAGTGAGAGGCAACCAATAGATGGAGGGCAAGTTAGTGCTCGACTCTTAATTCTCATGCTATTTTGATTCGAGCATTTTCATAGCCTTAATACTAGGTTAAGTCAATGAATAAGTCGTAAATATCAGCAAGACAAACTCCGGAGCTGTTGCAAAAATTTCATTGGGAACACTAGGAACTTTTACGTTACAGACTCCACCCCCAGGGACTTTCATCTATTTGGGCCCCTAAAAATTTGTTTGGGCGGCCGACGATGTGAAAATGATGATACCGTAGGCCAAAGAAGTTACTCGTAGGCTGTGACAGCAAGCAAAAGATTTATTTGCTGCAGGCTACCAAGGACTTGTAAAGAGATGGAATAAATGTCTGAATGTAGGAAGTGAATATGTAGAAAAATAAAATTATTTTGAGGAAGTTACTTTAATTGCTATTGCCTCCATCCAGTTTTGCAGGTAATTAATTTAATTATCCTGGTATATAATATTACCCATGGCGCATGATGCCATATCTTCTTGACTGGATATTTCCTTTTGTATCACGGCATCGTCAGCCAATAGACGAAGTTTACTGGAAACCTGAGATCCGATGGTATTAATGCATAAAAGGAAAAATAGCGGGCCACTAACCCTTACTTGTGGTACTTACTTATACCCGATGTTACTTTAACTGTGACCAATGATACCCCGTCTAATACCAGCCTTTGCTCGCGGCCTGTTAAAAGGTTATTGATCCAATCTATTGCACATTTATCAATCTCGTAGCTTTTGGAGCAAATTTTTATGAGGGACCTGTGTCGAATTTCATTTTAAAATTTAGTAATAAAGCATCGACCTGAACGTTCTATTCTCCCGAGACCAAAATATCGTGAAAGTAAAGTGTTAGTTGGGGCTCGCAAGATCTACCCTTTCGGAAACCGTGTTGGATTTTTAAGTAAATTCTGAGAAATGAGATATGACATGATTGAACTTTCAATTATATTTTCTAAAATTTGGCATGAACTGCATGTGAGAGACATTGACCGGTAATTACTAGAATCTTCTCAGTTGCCTTTTGTAACATATGGGAGTGACATTGGCTATTTTCTAAGCTTTGGGTACTGCGCGATCATTTAGGGAATTATCAAATATTATTCTCAGGAAAGGAGCTATTTCTGAGGACATCATTTTCTAAATACAAGCAAGGATTTAACTAACGAGCAGTAAGATTGTATGGCTCTGTGAATTTTGGTTTTTGATTCACTTATTTTGACTCAAAGCTTTTTTATTTTGGCGCCGCATGAAACAGTCATCAATCATCCGCGAACAAAAATAATGACTCAAAAATGTCACCTTCATCTCTGGTCCAGAGATTTTTAGTATCTTTGAATCATTTTCTTTCTAGAAGAAACTCTAGTCTGTTCATTCCGCTGCTATGATATGATATGAAGCCTATTTCAATTACGCATGCCAATATACAGAGTGCGTTCCAAAAGTAATGCAATTATTATTTAAAACGAAACAACTAGTTGTCTTCTTCTACTCCTCTTGAGAAAACTACCCATGTTCTTTCAAGGGTAGGAATATGATGACGTTAAATAATAAAGGGTATTTTCATAAAACACCCTGTTATTTGAGGAGATTCGAAGGGGATTCCGTAGTTGCAAAAGTAGGATTGGTAATAGAGAGAGCATCCATTGGTAAATTTATGGACCCTAAACCCTGTTTACGGCCATCCGTTCGTGTTCTAAATCTATTCTTTGCCATAATCCAAAGGTATCCCGTTTGTTTGGTCTAGATGTAACGTGAATTCATGGCGTAATGCGAATTAACACAACAGACAAGCAGATCTATACATTTGATCAGAAACATTTTTATCGAAAAGTTATTGCTTGAAAAATTGATGCTGATTAGATTTTAAATTTACGCTTAAATTTTTTTTAATATGATAACTTCAAGTTTAATAATAAAGTAAAATATTTATTCATTCAAGAAAACTATATGTTTTCACTCTTTTTATGTTGTTTTTGGTTAATTTCGAGGATTCACTTCTGACCTTCTTAGCTGAACTGACGGAATAAACACGTCTCACTCTGGTGATGTATTCGTTTTTAACTTCGTCTTTAAGCGAGATGTACAAGATTTGCATAAAATGTATCGGGAACAATATTTTCCTTGCGTGACTCTACGTTGCAGAGCGCTCGCACCAGGTAGGTTCGGTTCGTGGCGGGGGGTCTGATCTTCCACACGCGCCGAGCACCAATCGCTAGCGAGCGTTTGTTCAGTCTACAGGCACTGTACGTATTAATCGTATAGCTTCCGTATCATTATTTTCTCTCATAAATACCCCATGGTTGACAGCGACTAATGTGCAAGCTTCATGGTAATATTGCTCAAAAATCCATTCTTAAGAACGAAGCGAACATCATATTTCGATATTTTATCTACATGTGCAGAAAGCAAAGGGTAATGGAGTCACGAAATACTTGGCCAATTACTGATGATTCTTCCAGTTCCAATCAGAATTGAGTAGGAGGTAAACATTTTAAACCTCAAACCGCACAACGGTTTGTGTAATATGTAAATAACATAAAGGGAATGCCATACCAATTAATTTGCAATCAACAAAAAATTAAAAGATAATTCATGCGAATGCATAACTTTGCTCATTTGGAAATTTGAAACCGAATCGCGAATTGAGGATTGTCAAGAGAGTGGGTATGATACCATTAATTGCCTTCCGATTAAGAGATTGATTCAAAATCACGTCGATGATAAGCACCCAACTAATTTGACATACGCACGTTACCCGCACACCTCAACAACCTCCTCCTCCCTTCCCAAATTCCCTTGCTCGCTAAAACAGAATTACCACGCTTCACCTGGCGCATGGGCTTCATTCAATCTATGCTGCGTATTGGTTTCCATCAAAGCAAAAAGTAAACGACAAAAAGTTGGATTGTGTATTTATTAAAACCTGTGGTTGCGGGTAAAATTTAAGCTATGATGATTGATTTAGAATATTTTTTGGTGAAAATCAGACCTTATTTTAGTATCGAATAAGGGAATTGCGAATCTTGCTATTGACTTCAATTTTTCCTATTCGTAGTACGTGGACGTGTTTAATTAATAGGTTAATTAATTAAAATAAATAGGTTTTAATACATAGAAATTTATTATTTTTTAAAGAAGACACTCCAAATATTTCGTCGATAAGGCAGGGCGAAAGAAGGAAACCTTGGAATTCAAAATCATCTGTATATGAATCATGTGTAGTGGCATATCGAATGCTGGTTATATCTTACATTCATAGTCATACATTAGAACATACCTTACCCCAGGTTCACATATCTTGGGGACCACCTTATATCATCAATCTAAACTCATTATTTAATCATAGTACGTATTTAAATTGAAATATATTTATTAAAACTTTTGATTTATCTCTTTTGTTACGGCTTCTACTTAAAAATTTTCAAATATATATAGAAATGGCTGGTCAAAACT